>JAEIIU010046331.1:6158-19947 GCA_018874675.1 Drosophila baimaii
GCATTTCACACTTTTTTGCGGAGGGCCATATGCCCGCCACCCACTATTTCTCCCTGTGTAGCTGGGCGTGTGTGTGTGTGTGTGTGTGTGTGTGCTGAGGCATTTGGCAGAACAGATTGTTGAAGATTTGATTTCGGGCAGAGAGCTTTGCCACTGGACTCCGCATCCAGAGGCCTCCCCGTTCCCCCAGTCGAGCCTGAAACAATCGTTAATCTAATGAAAGATGACATTTCATGTGGGCCTGGAGATGTTTATGTCCCAACAACACTTGTGACCACTACCGTCTCCGTCTCCGTCTCCTCCTCCTCCGCCTCCACCTCCGCCCGGGCTCTCGTTCCGCCCTCGGAGATGGCTCTTCCACTTGCTCGCATCTCATCCGATTTGTTGGGGGCATTCATCATTCCCCGGCCCTCGGCTTTCGGGGCTTTGATGAATAAGCGGCTAGTTAAGCAGGGGAACCCATCACCAAGGCTGGCAGCAGGCCGGGAGTGGGACTGAGAGGATGATGCAGGCTGGTGGCCGGAGGCTAGAGGGAACTCTGCCTGCCTGATCAAGGGTCAATTTGCAGGCCATAGTTGACTCGCAGGGCATTCGTCAGTTAATAGTTACAAGATATGTAAATTATTTGGAGTCTTTGGCTTCTACTTTCAGTGTCACAATTTCGCGGTCAGAAAGAGTGCTGGCTAAGAACAACGAGGTTTTCTACCGCGTAAATGTGAGTGCTAACAGTAACCCTGACTCCCCGTCGAAACACCTGATTTCAAAGATCCTGAGAGAGTCCTGAGGAGATGAAGAATACTAGAGCATCACAGCTTTACAGGAATAAACGATAATTAACAGCACAGTTAATAGCACTATGTTATTCTTTTACGTTCAGATATATATTTCCTATAAGTTTATCTAGTTATGTGAGGGTAGAAACCCAGTTAATGAATTTCTTTATGTAGGTACAGATACATTTTAATTACAAGATGGCTAACGACCATATATTTTTTAATTGCTATATGCAAGCGCTTTTTTTTTGCTTGCTACGAAAGTTGCGCTCTCTCTGCTCTCACAAAGTTGAGAGCGTAAAATGTAAAAATAGAATGCACATGCATATGTGGGTAAATTCGGAAAATGCATGAAAATACTTGTGCACACATACAGTCGTCAACTGAGCGACTGGCTCTAGAGCGCGCTCTCTCTGGCTTTTGAAGAAAAAATGTCAAGAGAGCCTGAAGCCAGCTCTAGAGCCAGCTCAAATATGTAAGCGTGCTTCATCTTGTTATTAAAACAACTTTGGTATCCCAAAAGCTCCCATTATATTTGAGAGGCTACTCCCATGTCCTGCGTTCAATATCTTGATCCTGTTCGTGGTCGCCCGAGTCTCATTAAAGCATAGTTCCATTTTCTCGGTGCACTTATCCTTAACCCATCACTCCATGCCCCCTGGCACCCACTCAGCTGGCCAATAAAATTTGATTAGCCGGGCTGGCTGGCTGGCTGGCTGGAGGGGAATGACAAAAGGACGAGGACCGAGTGAATCCTCCTTCGGAGGCCCCCAAGAAGGAGCCGAGAAATATGAGAACTTACGTCGGCCAAAAGGGGTGACATCGGGAGGTCTGGACATGTGTATTGTGTATTCATGAGGCCAAGCGACAGGACATCAGGCAACTTTGGGTTAATTTACATTATAAACTTTGAATATTTTATTGTTTGCCCGGGCTAAGGACACCAGCTGGCCCCGGGGCTGGCTCCTCGCCCACTCGGCCACATTTATTGACACTTTTGGTGGGCTGGGCAGGGGGTCCTTTATCCGCAAGGTCCTGCGGTCAGCAGAATGACGACAACCGAAGCAGGGACTGAGGGACGGGGAACTGAAGAGGACTATGACTCTGATTTAATGGCGGCATCAACATTTTTGGCCAGATTATGACAGAGCGAGGACCTTCGGTGGCCTGATGGTCGCTAGGATACGGCCGCCATTCGGGCCATCATTAGCATGGCCACGGCTTGTTAGGCCTTTTCGGGGCGGGTGGCGTCGGGTTGCTAAATAATTAAACAATTTCCCGTTGCCAAATCAACCGCAGATTTATGGTGCAGGTGAGTATTTAATTGCGGGCCAAAAAGTTCAAATTATAAATCGCAATTGATTCCGAATTCGATACACTACAGCTGGATATTATTTACAGTCGGGGTGAAGGAGGCACTTTAAGCTGGCAATTACTTGGAAATATATTTATAACCAAAATACTGGAAGATATTCGGAAATATAGAGAAAAAGTACTGCTTAGGGAAGGGGAATGGGTTCCAAAATATATTTATATATATTTTTTGTAGCTTGAATTTATATTTCAAATACCATTCTGAGTATTTTATTTTTTTGGTTATGCAAAGGATTAGCCAATATGGCATTCGGCATATGGAATATTAGCCCTTGGCCCGCCCAAAAAAGCATTTCAGAACATACAGAACATAAAGGGGGGATGATATTAACATTGGCGGGCATTTAAGCCAGCATTTATTCTTTTTGCCCTTTTGGCCACTTAGTTTTGGCTTTACTCGCTCGCCATTGAAAACTCTACTTTACGGGCTTGGAACGTTTTTCCGGCCAAACCCGCTTACGGATCCTGATGAAACTTTGTGCTTTCGGGCTGCTAATAAGCTACGTGTCCCTTCAGGTGGGCGCAAGGCTGCCTCGGGTGTGGGGGTGTTGACTGAACGCGGCGGCTTTTCGGGCTAATAAAAATACGAGACAGTTTAAGCCGGCGCCAACGCTGTGCGAGCGCTCTCTTTGTTGTTGAATATTAAGCCACATATGAATAAGTCGCCCCCCTTCCCCCGGTAATCCACAGCCCCTGTCTCGCAGTGGGCCCAAAAAGGTGGCTGGGAAATTAATTCAAAGAATAAATGCTTTGCCGGCGCCAAAGATTAAGCAAAAGGATTCTCGGCGACAACGGAGACGGCGACTTGGCCCAAGCAAAAACTCATTTAAAGAAACGCTCCCTTATCGCCGCGCTGGCATCGAAATTAGCCAAGAAGGAATGGGAAAAGCTGGGCGGAAAAACAAGGACAAAGCGTATGCAGGCGGTGCAATAAATTATAATGCAAATCCGCATTCGAGATCGCAACAACAATGGCTACAAAATGGGCATTAAATGCTCGCCACTTGACTGCGCCCCGCTTTTCCCTCGCATTTTTCCTCTTTTTTTTTTCGGGCGCACACTTTTCCATCTTTGTTGTTCCGTCCATTTAAAATGATAAAAATCGCAAACAATTTTTACGCCCGCAGCGAACAGGGGTTTAACGCGGCGAAGGTGGGTGCTTTGGGGGGGATGGAAAATCCAGGGGGTGAACCGGAATGCGAAAGCTTTTCACTCACCAATCAATGCCAATCGGCAATCGGCTGAATATTTCACAACACGTAAACTTTTTCGATTTCGATCGTAGACTTGTTTTTTTTTTTTTTTTGGATCTTTACAGTTTGATATTCAAGTTGAAAGTGAGCCAGATCAGTAGGGGGTACGGCAAGCCGGAAAAACACCACTGACATACACCCCAGAGTCAACTGGGCGACAAGGAAATACATATATGTATGAAAATATGAGAAAATCAGCAGACTTGGATCGAGGCTAGTTTTCGGAATCAACACTTGGGAATTCTAAAGCGAAGGTAGAGATTTGATAAGATACCGGATAATATGAGTGATTTTGCATAGAATATTGGTACATTGCCTTATTAAGCCATGGATAAGGAAATATCTGAAGGAAGAAGTGGTCTTGGCTTGAGGTTACCCTCCTGACTCCGCACTTGAGAATTTTAAGCGGAGAATATCCATTTGCTAGGATACCGGATAATATGGGTAATTGCGTAATGGAAATAATGGTACTGTCCCTTATTATTAACCCTACTAACCCATGGACTTGGAATCTGAAGGAAAATGACGTTTTGTATTGAGACTACACTCCTGACTCAGTACTTGAGAATTTTAAGCTGAAAGGTAACCTTTTGGTAGGCTAAAGTTAAGATAGCGAATCGTTTCGAGTTGCATAATGGTGCAGACCGCTGCAAACCTTAAAAGACATTGTCTTACTTCATCGGGATATTAATAATAAATAATAATAATAATGGTAAGCTGGCTTATTAATCCTTTAAATACCGCTAAAGTGTTTGAAAATGTTCATTGAATGCCACGGAATACTCACTTGGGAATTATTTAAAGAAATTAGAGGTCAAGAAGTCCTTAGGCCAAGGCTTATGGCTAATACTTCTTAATAAAAATATATATATCACAAAAAAAGATAATTAAGTTAAATAATTTATTTGTAAACAAATATTTCCTTATTAAATATATACCCCCAAGAAATTATATCTATAAAAAAAAGGCAATGTCAACAAGAAAAGCACATGTTAAACCTTAAGATTTCAGACAGAAAAAAAGAAAGAAACGTAAAAAACAGTCCTTTGTGGCTGCCCCCCGGGTTCTTAAAGGTACAAAAACTCCACATCCACATGGCACATCCTCCCGCCTAACCCGCCACAACAGATGTCCTGCCCCTCCTTGCGATACCCCAAACAAGGACCCCTCTTATTCGCCTTGCCATGTGCGAAATTATAAACATATGTAAATGTTAAATCGAGTTCGGGGCTCCATTCACCCGTTTAATCCGCCGCAAAATGTTTGAAAATTGCGCTTTAAGGCGAAAAGTTTAAATGCGAAATGCTGACAAATGCGTTTCGATTTCCATCCCGGGAAATGGCAGTGGGGGACCGAAGATGGGCTGGCTCTCCGCATATATCTCAAAGTTGGAAATTAAATTAAATTTCTTTATTGGCACTTTTTTTTCCTGCATTCGTTTCATTTCGTTTGCCACGCATATGCATATGCAAAATCCGACAAGAGGGTGTCCTCCTGGGAGCTCCAGCACGGGGAGGGATGGCTCAAAGGAGGCCGAGGGGTTGACTGGGCCTTCCTCGATGGACGGCCAAAGCAATCAGCAGCAATAAATGATAAGCTTCGAGGCAACAAAGCCAAAGGCAAAAGACGCACACACACAAAGCGGAAGCGGGGTTGGGAAATTCCTTTTTCGGGGAGTGGAGGGAAAATTCTGAAGGCCGGCCAGAAAGCGTCTTAGATGCCCGAGATGCCCAAGGAACTGTCACCCACAGGAGGTGGGGTGGTGGCAAATAGGCTTTCCCCGCTCGCCTTTCCTTGGTCAATATCGAAAAATCGCAGCAAGGGCGTGGACAGGCCTAGGGGGGGNGGGGTGCTGTCTGGGGCTACTTTGCAACAGATTTGCCGCTAACGAAGAGCACGATTTCCAATAATGTGCAGAATGTGTCTGCGAGATGCGGATGCGATTCTTCGCATACCCTGGAAGGCCAGCGGGTGAGGGTAGTGCCGACACCGAGGGAAATCCAGAATTTAGTGGACATTTTTGAAATAAATTATATTATTTTGAGTGACAAAACCAGGCTAGATATGTCCTAGTGAACGTATACTGATAAGTTTTTAATAAAAAACACTGATTCACAAAAGCAACAACCGTTTTCTATTAATACAATAAGGAAATAGTAACGTAACAAACAAAATGTGCTAATTGAAAGTTCAAAAACCCAAAAAACACACTTCCAGCTTACTCACTAATGTGCGAAAAGTCTCAGATACACATGGCACCATTTTAATGAAGATCTAATATGGCAATAATTGTATCTGTTAGTATGTATGCATAGAGAACAAGCGAATAGTATATGTATATTAGAGATTTATATAGAGAAAATAAGACCCATATGATATATTATATATACATAAAATATATATGGAAATTATATGCAATTTAGCGCCCTTTCTAATTCTTTAAAGAGGATTTTTTGAAGGCTCAAGGTCACTATAAACTAACAACTAACAGCAATGAAAACAATGTTTTCTCTTTAAAATATTTACCAAATATCGTAAAGTTTGCCTTATAGAAATTTTAAATATCGAAAAACATCGCATTTAACATTCAATTATCGATATTAACGATAATAGCAAACAGTCATACGAAACTGTGAATAAATTTATTTGTCTATTTTTAACAACTTTACTTAAAACATCTTTAATACTATCTTTTATTTAGTTCCTAATATATTGTTTTATTCCACAATGATAGTTTAGTTTTTACTATGCTTAGGCACTTCTTTGGCACAGTTCGATATATCGAACAGTATATCGATTTATCGCGCATAATTAGTTCTTAATATATTTATTTTTAAAACTGGTTTACACTAAGCTAAAGCTCTTGGTTGGTACAGTTTAATATATTTAGATAAAATATAAACTGAATATTGATTAATCACGCATTTATCGCAACGTTTAAATATCGATTTATATATAGAAATTATCGTCAAATATCGTTGCAGTATCGATATAAAGATAATATTATATAATATATAACATAAAGAGATATCAATAAATAAAGAAAACATAATAGAAAAAGAATCCTTAAAAACACGTGGAAAATTCTTTAATAATTAATAATAAATACCTATTTAATACTCCCCATCTATGACATATAGACACGGAACGCGCCTGGTCGATACCCTCCACACATGCGAATACAATCGCGCGCGGGGGGGTGTGCGAGCGGCACTCATAAAACGTCCTGCGAAAGGACACACTCCCACACATTGAGATGTGACTTGTTAGCCGGACTTTGCCGTAATGAGTTCCCTTGTGGCCTTTTTATGGAGCCACCCAGGGGGCGTGGCTGGAGGCGAGGGGGCCCCGTCAAGGTGAAAGCCACTTAAAGCCAAGGGCAGGGCTCAACAATTTCCAGTTATCATGTGACAGTAATGAAGTGACAGACAGCAACAAGGAGCCGAGATCCGGGCTGAGGACCACGATGACAACTCGACCGCAGGACACTGGAGTGCAAATTTTCTGGCAGGACGACGGAAGGGGGTAGGACAGCCCTGCTTTTCTGCCACTTAAAGGCCGCTTAAAGGGGCGTGAGGTGCCGCCACCTTTTTGGGGGCTGAAAAGCCTGCGGTTCTCGGACAGCGGCCACATTAATTATTAATTGCAGAATAATTGCAAAATTGTGTTTGGCCAAGTTAATTTATGCAATAAAAGCGCCGCCCTCCGCTGTCCGCTTTCCATCTTCCCCTCACCCCCCCGCGCTGTTGAGTTTTCCATCCAGTTTAAAGTCGCGCTGCTCCTCGGCCACTCAATTTGCCGCTCTTCATTCCGTGTAATTCCTTTGCTCATTTGGAGCTTGGAGCTGGCGGCCTTTTCTTTTTTTTTGGTTCTGGCTAATGAGCCACTGATGGTCATGACCCGGCGACCCTGTCCCCGGGAAAGGGGGTATGGAAACCCCCTCTCCACACATTTTGAGCCGCAGCAATTACTTAATCATTTGCCTAACGACCGAAAGGCAGGCGAAGGCGAACAACAGCAGAAATTAGCAAAAATTAAGTGCGAGCCGAAATGAATTGGGGGGATATGCTCTCCGCTCTGCTCCGGAGTTGCGGCCAAATTGTGGTTAAATGTAGTGCGGTTTTTGTAATTCTCAAGTAAGTGGGCAAAAATACATAGGAGAACTGCTGCTGAAATATGCAAATGGATCTCAAAGCCACCAGAGGGTGACACAAGCCCAGGCTCAAATCAATCCTACGGATGCGAGGGCATGTCTAGTTTTTAGCTAGCTAGAATTAGAGATCTATGAATCTGTTTATTTAAAATTTCACTTCGATTTGATCAAGTACAGAAAGTCCCTAAATATTAGAGATGGCAGAACCTATTGGTATTGCAAGAAATATAAAGAACTAATTTAAAATTTAGTTTTAAAAATCTTTTAAATAAAGTTAGTACAAGAAGACCAGTAAATTTAGGAGAACTTTCAGATATTTGTTAGATTTTATCTATAATATCGATATTTATAGATATTCCCAATGACGATACATCTAACTTTGCGATATTCTTTATTATTTTGAGTGCAATATTTTTGTTGATAAATATTTGCTTAAAGAAAAGAAATTACTTAAATAGCAATTTAAGTTATTTCCATTATATTATCGGTAATATCGATATTTAAACATTTTTCGTTATTTAAAATTTCGATAGATCAATCTGTTCGATATTCTATAATATTTTCAGTGCAATATTTTTTGTACATATGTAAGTGTTATAAAAAAGCTAACTAAATTAAATAATATTTTAAGATATTTTTTCTATACTATCGATAATATCGATATTTTAATATTGTTCGATAAGGACAACTTCGATATATTAAACTTTACGTAATGTTTGGTTAGATATTGTGGGCGATATCTTTGTGGATCAGATTTATTATCTCAATATATGTATGTATGTACAGCCTAATTAAAAAAAATTATATATTATTATCTACAAAAATAAATATACATTTTCATTCCACGGTATGTGAAATTTCCTAAAGAAAATGTCCAACTCTTGTTACATTTTATCTACTGCCTTCTGTGTGTGTGTGTGTGTGTGCTTCTGTCACGTATTGTGGTTTTTGCAAATATTTAAATAATAAAAATGTATAAATTTCAGTTGGTTTAGTTTTTTGATTCGGGCTGTCATCAGCAGTTGTTGTTGGTCACAAGATGTGAAGATGTATCTTTAATTTTGTGATTTATATTTACATATGTATTGCTAAGCTTGTTCATAAGATTGCACATATTTATTTAAATATATAAATAATATTATTTATAATTTTATTCAATGGTTGAGAAGAGAAATCAATAATTCTTTCCTTATAGATTATTATTTGAAATTGTTAATCAACTATTAGATAGTATCTGCTGCATCTGCGAGTTATCTGCTCATCGATAAGCCACATTAATAGCTGCCGTTGTTGGCCATTATTTCGCCTCAGCTTTTCCCACATAGCCTGGCCTACACACACACACACACACACACACACTTCAGACTTTTCCACAAGCGTCCAATTTCCTTGCCGTGCATGGGAGGCGGAGTCCTGTAGGGTGCTTGGAGGGGGGCTGGGGGGTGGTAAAAATCAACATAAACATTTTTGATATTTCAAATATTTTTCATTTAAAATTCCTTGGCCGGGCAAAAGGCAGAAACAGCAACACGCAGGATTGAGATGCTCTGGGCCTTTATCCTGGCTTGTTATTATTATTATTCTTCTTCTGCCATCTTAAAGCCAAGTTCCTGGCTGTGTGGGTGTGTGCCTGCCTGGCTGTGTGTGTGTATCTGCATCTGCATCTGGCTGTGCATCTGGCAGATACTCGGATAGTCTCGGGTGTGTGTATCTTATGGATTTTAGCTCGGGCCCAGGCAAGCATATAAATCTATTATCCTTTAATTTAGCCACAGAAATAATGAAGCATGTAAGAGTCTTTTGTGTATCTTTGTGTGCCACGCCCACCGAGGTACCCCCTCTGTACCGCCCCCCCCCCTGACACACATAAATTCAATCAACGGCAATTTGCTGGCAGAGTTGCAAAGGCGTCCGCAAATGTGCAATTTATTTATTGTTACTACTCGGCACCACTGGCACCACTCTCACAGTTGCTTTCGTACCCCGTAATGTGGCAGCCCCTGGTTACGTAATACTTGCGGTTAAAATTCGAGTTCATTTCCACTGTTTATTTCCCAGATTTGTGTGTGTGTGTGTGTGTGTGTGAGTGTGTGTTAATGTACACCCACAGTGTGTGACGGTTGATGGTTGTGGTCAGAGGATATTAGCTTCGAAAGTTAATGTCAAAGTGCTTTGGTCTCAAATAGTTAACTTTTGAGTATATTAAGGGTGAGAGCTATTTTGAAACAATTACTTGTATTTACCAGAGCTCGTAAAATGTCCTTAATGTCCTTCTGATCATTCCAACTCTCTCTCCGAGAGAATGACAAGAAACTTAACAGAGTCTCTCCCTTGCAGTTACAGCGGTTGTTTTGCTTTTATTGTGATTATTACGCTTAACCCTATCCGGAGAGGCAGAATGTGAAGCTCTCTCAGAGTTCTAAGCTGTACAAGACTCTCTTTTGCTGCTCAGTATGGTTGTAAGAGAGAGAGAGAAAAGGACGCGCCGTAAAGAGAGCAAAGAGAGAATGCAAGAAGACCTACTCTATCCATAAGATCTTTTTACATTAAATTACCAATAATATCTAGTAGATAAAGTGAAGTCCTGGCTGCGACAACCGCCCGCCTGACCCCAGGGTATTCCCCATATTCTTCACTCGATTTAGGCCTTTCTCCAGCTTGTTGTTATATCTGCAAATTGAATTTTCGTTTTGCATTTGTGCGATTTTGGCAATTCATTAAAATTTCCCCATCGACGAGGTTTTCCAAACTGTGTGAGGGGGGAGGGTGGAGCTTGCCTCGGTTTGCAGCTGCAACTTGCGTCGCTGGCAGGCAAATGGAAATGCAAATTTCCCGACCCCAAGTCGTAGCCAAATCTTGGGAAAAAAGCGGAGGGAAAACTCAAAGCGACGACAAAGCCAAGGCGGAAAATTGGTAATACATGTGCGTGTGTGTGTGTGTGTGTGTGTGCTCCTTGAGGCCAAGGAAAATGTGGCAACATCTGGCCTGGCAGCTGCCTTAATTAGTTAATACGAAAAGCGAATTCCGCCGCCTTACCATGGAATGAAAATGCCAAAACAGCGACTTAATAACGGGGAGCTCTGTAATGTTAAAAGTATACTTATAGATTTGTAAAGAAAACATAATTGGGAACTATTTAGTGAACAAATATTATTTCTTCGCCATAATTAATTTCCTTAATTTCATATATTCAAATCAAGGCTCAACTTTAGGAAAGATCAAAACCCACAGATTGTTTTTCTATGGAAGGCGATTTCCATCCTAACTGCTAGATCTCGTCAGTTCCGCTTACCGACAAGCGAGTCCAACGAGCGTCTACCAGACTCTGGACTTGAGAATTTCTGGTGTACACTTCGCATCAACTTTGGCAGTGCTAATATTATTTTTTTTAAATAATATTACAAGTTTCTATTTTGGCATTGTTATTATTTATTTAACTCGATTTTTTCAATAGATCTCTTTTTGACTGTATCATGAAGCTCACATAGGAACAATCAAAAACTTAAAGACAGAACATTTTTCCTTTGTTGTTTTTCAACATATTCACATATTCTCTGAGATTGAGACTATGTTTTAGTAATTTAGAATTACGGTTTTAATTTCAAGAATTTGTATCCCTCAAGTCCTTGACTTGAGGTCATAAGATCAGCCTAATTATTTATACACAACATTATGTTTAATCGAGTACACAGATCATTTGTAAGCGAGGTATCTTCGGACAGCTGTTTCGACCACAACCAATGGTCTCTTCAGCGAAGTTCCACTTACGGATCGAACTCCGCACCTTAGCTCCAATTTATACAAGAGACACTCGGAATTGCGACTTGCGAATTCCACGGTTTGTCTCTGACATGCATATTGGCAGCTTATTTTAGCTGAAAAAAAAAAAAAAAATAATAAAAGTAAGGCTAATTTAATGCAGTTTTTATTTGTATTAAAAAAATTAAAAGAAAAAAGAGGGCTTCTTATAGTTTTGAATTGATGTTATCGACTTTAAATATTAATTTTAAAGAGAACAATTTTTAATGTGTATAAAAGTGAAATGTTCTAAAGTTTCTAGAAATGAATTCCAAAAATAAATATTAATTCCAATGAGTCTCCTTTAAAGGCATGTAATGGGAAAACTAATCGCCGCAGATCAATTTTCTTTCTGATTTAAATGCAAGCACATTTGCACATTTTGGAATATCTTAAAAAAAAATCCATTTTCTCGCTGTATTTGATCCAGACGTCCCACAGTGCACCTTCCAAGTGAGTTTCCCCTTGAGAAAATTCGGAAAAACCCGCGAACATTGCATAACGAAGTTTGTGTCCCTTTCGATACCCTCTCGATATACATATTTCCATGCATGCTTGCATATATCGCCTCGTCGCTATCGAATGCCTCGATTAACTGCAGTCGGGCTAATCGCATCAGAGGGAATTATCCGGGACCGGCGATTGATTTACGGTCCCGGCTCGGAAGAGTGCAGGAGGAGAACCGCAGGCCAAGTCCCTTTTAAGCTGTCGCAATCTTGGGACATTCGCAATCAATTCCATTTTGATGTCGCATAAGGCGCCTCCCGGGAACGCCACGCCCTCGCGATTGGGTTATGATTTATGCGAGGCAACAGGTGGAGGAGGAGGAGGAGGCGGTGGAGGAGGAGTGGCCAGGCTGGACGCGCTCCGCATCCGGAGTGCACTGCGGAAAAAGAATGTTCGCCTCCAGAGTTGGGGGTTCTCCGAAGTCAAAGATCAAATTAAAGTTTTAAGGATTAAATCTAATAAGTAATTCAGTTGTTGGTGGCCATTTGCTGAAAATGTCCCTGAAATTGCAGGATTATATATATATATATATTGTTTTTCCAAGTGCTGTCCTGACTGTGGCCACGCCCCCTGCGCGACGCGGGCGTAAACTTTTCGCGCCTCCCGTGCGCTCGCCTCGTAAACTGTCCCCCGCTGACGTCACACTTGGCATGCAGGACACTGCTTCGCGGAAAGTCCTTGGGCCGGTGGCTGGAGAGGGAAAGGGGATCTGCAGCCGGAACCGTGGTCGGAATCGGAATCGGAGTCCGTAGTCAGGAGTCAGGAGTCAGGAGTCAGGAGTCCCGTAGCCAGGAGTCGCAGGATTCCCACTGCCAACTGATTAAAATGCGTTGCAGGACCATAAAAAAAGAGCAGGAGGAGGCGGCGGCGACGACGACGACTGCGCTGCCGGCGTCGCTGCATTTGCATTTATATTGTTTTGACCCCGGCATTATTATCATTTCTTTTCTCCCATTCCCTTCGCACTCGGCGGACACGTACATAGTCCTTTTCTCCCACTGATCCTTGATTATGCCCCCGGCATAAAGCCAACTTTTCTCGCACTTCCCGCGCGAAAAGTTCATCCTCGCGGGTGTTTTATGGCACTTTCCGAACCCATTCGGAGGCCAAAACTTTGAGATGTCTTATAAAGTGACAGCGGCGTCATAACGTGATACTGGAACACAGATATGGCGACTATATCCGGGGCGTAGAGATAGAGGAAAGCCGGCCTAGCCACCTCTTCACAGGTAAAGTTCTTCGAAGCAATGTCACTAATGTGACAAGGAAGAGAAAATATGAAAAATGAATATAAGATATATATAACCATATACTCTTTTCAGAATTTATTTAACAATATTTGTTCATATTGGTTCATATATTTATTTATGAATTTAAAGTAGTTCATATAAGCGCTTAATAATTAACATATAAATCACGGCTTGTCATTGTAAATGTCAACGTTGATTCACTTAACTTATGTGATTATAAATTTATTTATAGATGAAGCTACTTACACAAGTATACATGGCTTTTAATCTGAGAAACCAAAAGATATTTATAAGGTAAATTGGGGAAAAGAATCATAATCTGTAGTCTGTATAATTATAAATGAATTAATCTATTCGCCATGGAAAAATGATGACCACAAAATGTGATGATTGTTGTCCCATTTGCCCATATATGCTTTATTCCTTGGCTTACATAGAACTATTTATAAAAATTTGTATACTATGCAGCTTGCCATTTTGAAAATAAAGAAAGAATTTATATAAATTAATTTAAAAGACAAATGCTGTTTTCAGTGGCACGCCCACTCCGAATATCCCTAAGCAATGATCTTTCCAAGGCTCCTCGACACGATTACTCCGATATACTTGCATTCCACAAATTTATTTTCGGTTCACACTGAGTTATAATAATAATTATATCGTGTATAACAATCAATAGGT
>JAEIIU010046340.1:0-19632 GCA_018874675.1 Drosophila baimaii
TATCGATAGTGGCTTAGAGAGGTAAATATTCGATATATCGATAATGCCATCGATAGTTTCCCAGCTCTAAATGTAAATTTTACATCGACTATAATGAGGATCGTAGAAAATTATAAGTAATGGTTTTTAAATATACAAGAATCAAAATCAAACTATTGATACTCAGAAGTGTTTACACGAATGCACATGCGTGAACGTGTTGATGTTGTTCCAGTCAACTAGTACTTGCAGGAACGATGATCAAAACAGAATTCGTTTACAAATTCTTGTCGAATCCGATCGGGGCGCAAGAATGAACATGCATGAACGTGTCGCAACGCTCAAGCGGACTTCGACGCACAGATGCACAAACAGCGTTCTGCTTCGGGCTGAGTTCGTAGAATCCGCACACGCAAAAGAAAATGAATCACTTGTTTGCGAATCGCAGGCGGAAGAAGAAGATGCAAAATTCTTTCTACGGCGAAAGGCGTCTCGCTGTCAGTATCGGAAAGAACGAGAATCGCTTCGATCGCAAGTTTCCTAGCACAAAACACTAAAATTAGTCGATCCTACTCGGCACGTGTCTTCGACATTTCCAACTTACAGAAAATTCCGGGAATTTAAACTATGGAGCAGCAATCCGATTGCTCCGGATAGATTCACAGTTATTTTGGCCACGAGGCGTGCAAAAGCCTGGGCTGGGCGAAGAAAATGGTCTCCACGTGTTCCTAATTGTATTTTATAAAACACTAGTGGGATTATTATGCACATAATCTTACCATAAAGTCGGGCACAAGATTAAGAAAGCAAAACAGCGAACTCTCCTCGAAAAGGGGCATTGTAAATTAATGATGCACACGGATTTAGGGAGCGAACGATCCGTACTAGAGCTGGGAAACTATCGAGGTATCGAGTATTTACCTCTCTGAGCCACTATCGATAGTCTTTTGTCACTATCAATGCTGCTGTAGAGCCGCCACCACCACCACCTCAAAACCACCATTTGGTCCAAAATTTTGATTTATAATGAGTAACTGCAGAACCATGCTGACATTCTTCTATTCTTGCAAAGAAATGCATGAATAGAATAAAATTTACATATGTAATTTACCTAAGCATTTGACTTTAAGTTTTTTGTTATGTTAATAAGTTGATCTCAAAGTTTGTATTCTTTATTTCATAGTGAAATGTTATATTAATTTTGATCGCTTATATTTTTAGTTGTAGTAATAGGATTAAGCACAAAATATATGAAATATAAATTCGAAACTGCTTATAATTTAAATTATTATGGATTAATATGAAACTAGCTTTAGGCGCATCCACACTTTCACTCGCGAAAGGATTAAAAAGCCAGGGGAAAGCGAAAAATTCAGGACCACGGAATCTTAAAAAAATATATATTGGTATATTTCAGGTTAATATTTTAGGTGCAATGAAGGAAATCGTACAAAATTACTTCATATTTTGCATTCTAAGCTTTAACAAAAATAGTGTGAATGTCTGTACCAAAATACAAAGTCACTTTTCATGAATTCAGAACACGATCTATTATTAGAAAATAATTTAGGTACTATTCATTCATGGGAATGGTGAACCATGCAATAAAAATAAACAATGATTAAGTAAACTTTTTATAACGTCCAGCACACTGATATTATTTTGATAAGCTTTTCAGCTTATAGGGTGGCTTTACCTTATGCGTACCGGGTGAAACAATTTATTTCCAACCGATAATGTAGGAAACAGGCAGAAAGAGACATTTCCGACTCCAGTAGCATACATATGCATACATTCATGATCAGCACCATCAGCCGACTCGATTTAGACATAGACGCACATGTCTAAATCGATCCGTCTGAAATAACATATCTCAGAGACTATAAGAGCCAACATTTGGTGAAAACATTGCTTTCTGTTGAACGCTGATCAAGTTTGTATTCAAATTTTGCCACGCCCACTACCGCCTCCAAAAGTCAAGAAAAATGTTAAGACAGCTTGGCTTCAGAAATATAATAAATATACAGGGCATCGTAAGATCTGTGCGGACCTACTCTGAAAATGTAAGCAAATTTAAATAATTTTTTGTGTGTAAATATGGGAGTTATTTCACAATAAAGTTGTTCTATCTTCAGAATCGCCTCAGACTAAGTCATATGATGTTTTTGCCCTCTCTTACATTGTTGCATCTATCCAGTGCATTACGGTACTAAAGTGGTATTTTAATAAAGTCTACTGAGAGACTTTAAACTTAGCTGATTTTTATTTTATTTGAATAAAATGGTAAAAGTATAAAAGTATAAAATGAAGTACCAAAGATAAAGGCAAGCCAAGGTTGTTATATACAGGGGTGGTCAAAAGTATTTTCACAAATTACACGTACGTACTCATAAGATTTGTGCAAATACTTTTGACCACCCCTGTATAACTGTTGTATATATAACTGATATATTAGCGTAATATAGCAAAGTAAATTATAAATAAGTAGGAAACACAATTGTTCTGTTACAAGTAAATTTTAAATAGTGTAGGGAAGTGCTCAATGGGATATTAAACGAGATCAAGGTGCAAAAAAAGTGTGTTTAGGAGTAAAGATATTTGTGGTCCAGTAGGTTTGGTAGAGTCTATGAGGTAGATCGAGTGGCTGAGTTATTTTCAGTCTTCTTCTGGTTTTGTGTTCAATGAGTCTCCTTGCCTCCTTGATAGGGTGGTTTCTTAATTTTTTGAGGTATGTAGCCGCTTGCTGATTAATGACGCCCCAACTAGGAGGGCGCGAAGGCCGCTGCCGATGTCCACATTTCGAATAAACCAATTAGCTCCTGAAAAGGACCTTTAAAAGAATTGTAGGACCTGTGATAGAAATTTCATTCAAAAATGTTACATTTCTAAAGAAAATAAGACAATGTATTTGTAAACTTATTACTTTATTACCCAAGGTAACTGTTTTCTTAACAAGATTGGTTCATTTGCACTCCATATCACTTTAATAAACTTGTGTAAAACGTTCTAAAATACTGCTTTTAAACATCGTACAAAAGTGTAACAATAAGGGTCTAAAAACTAAGCTTGAGGACATATGCATAGACAAACAGCGTAAAATAAATTAATAATTAGTTGGTAGTACCTAAGGCATTTAGGGATAGTTCATATATACAATATACAAAGCCTATGACTTGGCAATGACAAAGCGTTCAAGTTGAAGTTAAGCGCATTTGGTGGGGTTTTGTAAACGTTAATGGGGGTTCCACAGGAATTTACGAATTAAGAGCTAGTTGCGTCTTGGAAGCTTGGGGCAGACTATGTCCACCATACAGAGGTAGGAATCTCTCTCTCTCTCTCTCTTTCTCACTCTTGCTCTCTCTGGATGTTCAGCACAAGGATATCATGTCCATACAGAG
The DNA here is from genome assembly GCA_018874675.1 of Drosophila baimaii. NCBI lineage: Eukaryota > Metazoa > Arthropoda > Insecta > Diptera > Drosophilidae > Drosophila > Drosophila baimaii. The sequence goes on from JAEIIU010046340.1 coordinate 3,378, forward strand.
GTGGGAATGAGGCCCTCCTTGCTGGTGCCGGGCGGCGTGAGTACCTCCTTGTTGAGGAACTCCAAGGGCAAATTCACCAAGTATCCCTAGAGGGAAGAGAAGGGCAGGTTAGAATTGGATTTAAATGAATTAATCGCGATTTTTACCTGAATTTCGTTGGCCCGATTGGCCGCCAGCTCTGGGTCCGATTTGGCAAGCGGCGGCTCCTCCTGGTACTTGCGCAAGCTGGCGAAGGTCTTGACAAAGTCCGTGGGAATGCACTTGAATACCTCGTCGTAGATCTCCGTGTTCCGAGCGGAGATCCGACGCCAGGTTCCATGCCAAAACTTGTCGCAAATGGGATCGCTGGTGTCCAGGTCGGAACGGCTTGAACCCTCCTCCAAAAGACCTGTGTCGAAGGACGATTAAATGCAGGAAGGGACAAGAAGATGGACGTGTACTTACCCAAGTGCTCCTTGAAGAGATATTTGCGCAGACGTCCGGCAAACACTCCGCTTGGATACTTCTTGCCATTCATACGGCCATCCTCGAACTCCTCGTCCATGATTATGGCCGCAATCTCCGAGTCCCGCTTCCCGATCATTGAGCGGTCGTTGATGTTGGCCGAGCCACATATCACAACACGATCGTCGGCGATCAGCAGCTTTGAGTGCACATAGATCAGCTCCGTGATGGGAGTGTTGTTCAGGAAGGAGTGATTGCGCAGGCTGTGGAAGGAGATGTAGTTCTGTGGCTCGGCCACACCTGCCTCCTGGAGGCGTGTCAAAATGGCAGTGCGACCCCTGGAAGATGGTTAGAATGTATATGTACACTTCCTGCCTCCCCTAAGGCAAATCTCACCTGGATATTGATGCATAGTTCCAGTGAGTGATAGCCCGGACAGCGATTCCCGTACTGCCACCCACATCACCCTCGAAGCCCGGAAGCAGCGGCATTATCACATACACACGGAATGCCTTTCGTTCCCTAGAAGAGAGACAGAGATTCAAGGATCCATAAATCAGATGTGCACAGAGAGAATCCTCAGCAGCACTCACTTGTGCGCCCGCACTATCCGCTTGAAGAGGGTCTCGCCGATCTGGTTGCGGACATTGTTGTGGGACCCCGGCACGCCCATGCCCAGCTGCATGGTGATAAAGAACTGGTTCTCGATGTACACATAGTGCTGTGCCTTGGTGATCGTCTGGATGTAGGCGTCGTGGATGGACTGCTCCACCAGATCCGCCTCGATGAAGCCACAACTCCAGGCCGAGACGCTACGCAGCAGCTGGCAAGTGACTCGCTGCTGGCGCCGCTGCTGCAGTTGCTGCAGATGCGAGTTGAGCCTCACCTGGTGGTAGCTCTTGGGCATCAGGTAGGGGAAGCGCGTGTTGTCGCGCAGCTTCTCCAGCTTCATGGCGTTCCAGCGCTGGATGAAGTGGCGAGCCACATCCCTGGCGGAGGCGCCAACAACGCAGAGGCCCACATCGTGCCAGGGCATCCGCGGCGTGGTGGTGCGATCGATAATGTCAACGAACGGCGAGTTCAGGTTCATCCAGTCCTTGAGTATGAAGTTGGAGTAGTCCTTCCCGAACCAATACTTGGCCTGGCCGTAGAACTCGCTGAGTATTTGCGTGCTGCTGGCGGCCACTGTCACCTCCTCCTTTTCCGGGGGTGCCGCGCCGATGGTCACTTCGTGGTCCGTTACATCGTGGGACTCGATGGTGTACACCTCGTCCGGCTTATCCTCCGCCGCCTCAGTGGCAGTGAGGCGGTGCATGAAGTCCTTGCCGATGCGGGCACCCTTCATAGCGTTGTTCTTCAGGCGGTCCAGCACGTTCTTGCGCTCCATCTCCGGGGTATTGAGTTTCATGCCCTCCAGCGCAATGCTGCACTCGCCGGGCGTGTCTCCCGGACTGGGAACCAGCATCGAGGGTATCAGCAGGCGGTCGCCGGGCTTCAGGGTCCTTAACTCTATGCTAGTGCTGGGCTCATCGGGCGACGGTGAAGGCGATCGCTCCTTGGCGGCGGATGTCTCGTAGTGGGCATTGCGCGAGGACTTGCGCGATCCAAAGGCGGAGTCCGTGTCATCCTTGCTGAAGTACAAGCTGGGTGTGCGACGAGTGCTGCCCGAGACGGAGGCCGTCGAAATACTGCCCAGGTCTGTGAGGCGGTGATGGTGGTCGTCCCAGCGACCGTAGCACAGGTCAATGCCCCCCATGAAGGCGTAGGTCTGGTCGATAACCACGATCTTTTCGTGGTGAGCCCACAGCAAGATGCCGCCTCTAGCGTGATCCGGATGACGCATCACCTGTAAGCGGACATAGTTCCATAAGGTTATAGTGAGCATAGACAGAAAGCTTGCACCACACTCACCTTGATATTGTCATGCTTGGCCAGCGTGGACTTGCTGTAGTAGCTGTTGATGCCCAGGGCCATCTCCACCTCCTTGTACAGCAGCACGAAGACGCGTACACCCTGCTCGGCCTTGCGCAGCAGGATCTTGTCCAGGCGCCAGTAGTCGCCGTCAAGCGCGGGTCGCTTCATGTAGATCTCAGGGCTGAGCCACCAGTCGGCGATGTAGATCTCCTCGGTGGCAGCCTCCAGGCCGTCGGCCACGGCCGACATGTACTGGGCACCGTCCACATACCACGAGGCCTGCGTATTGGCACGCATCGGAGCATAGGACATGTGCGGATTCGGCAGCGTAAAGTCCCGCGCGTAAGAGTTGGCCGTGTGCTTGAGGTACTGCATCCACTCCTTGCACTTTCGCCGCGTCCAGCACTTGAGGACGATGTGCCGGTTGTTCGTTAGCACCTGGAGCCCCTTGCGCATGCCCGTCTGGTAGATGCCCGTGGACACGTCGAAGCCCTGATCGAACAGGATCACCGCCCGGATGCTGCCGTCCGTCGGTCGGATGTAGCCGAAGCAGGTCTCCTTCACAAAGAACCAGCGGCTGCGCCACGTCCCGCACACCACGTCCGAGCAGAAGTAGTTGCAACGGACACAGCAGTTCTTCTGGAAGCAGCCGAAGAAGTTGCATCCCGCCTGACCGGGTCTGGTCGATCCTGTCCGCTTCAGGATCACACCCTCCTTGCCCTTGATGCCCATGCCGGGCACGAATGACACGTTGGAGACCTCCACAAAGTTGAGCTGTAAGTAGCAATCGAATTAAGTATTTATTTACTCAGAGGATTAAATATAATAAGTAAAGTTATAAAATTATTTGTATATTTTTACAGAGGAGAGTCAATACATCTGCAAAGAAACCACCACTAAAATGTTTTTAAAATAGATTTTGTGCTTATTTCTGCGTAAGATTTCTGTTAAATATGATACGGTAACTAGAACCTAGGAATGTTATATGTATATCACGCTCAAGAAAAAGAAATCTTCCAACATGATCACCGAAAATGGATCGTCAAAATAGTACGATCCCTTCTCGCGATACATGATCGATTGCTGTTGGCGTATATCGATGATTGAAATATCCATAAAAATAAACATAAGAAGAATGTACAATATAGCAAAATATATGAAAGCATTGAGTTTATTCGTTATTTTAAAGAATTTGGAGTATATATAATTCGACATGCAATGCTTTAGTGAATATCGCACCATTTTGTGTTCAACATGAAGACGTTTACGGGGATAGTTATAATTCCTCAAGAACATCTTGAATTAAAGTCACTTTAATACAAATATTTTGTATTCCACTTTTTTTTTGCAATAGAAATAAAGTTATGAGAATTAAGTATGTTTTAAATGGCAGGGCAGTTTTATTTTCCCATTTCTAAAAGTTAAGACGTTATTAATGTTTGGTATTATTGATCTTCTTAACGAACAATTAATCTGCTGTTCCCTGGTGCAAAGTACGAAGATACCGGGACAATAATTTTCAACACGGATTAACTTGATCACTTGATCAGAAAAAACTTGACCACTGATTACTGATCAATCACTGATCAGTCATCATGTTGTTCAGGTGAACGCGGCCATTAATTCTCATTTAAGATGAATAAACTTATGTATCAAATAAAATAACAACAAAGTATCCATAAATTGATCATATCTGCAAAAACCAATTATTTCTGTGGCATCCCTGTATAATACAAATTTAGAAATCATCATCTCGTCTTACCGTTTCATGGTGGGATCGATACAGACTAATGTTGAGCAGATTGTATAGGTAATCCTCCAGCTGCTTGATCCTCACGGCCAGATTCTCTACGGTGACCAGGCTCTCTGGTCGATTCGGAAACCTGGGCAGCTTCCGTTTCTTTTTCTTCTTGCGCTTCTTCTGGATGCGGCGGGGCGTGAGACCGGCCAGAATGGAACTGTGACTGGGACTGATGATGGCCAATACATTGTTGCCGGAGGTGCTATTATTGTTGTTGTTGTTGTTCTGACCCTGACCACTCAATGGAGTGCTGGATTGCTTGACCTTGGTGTGTGCAGGCAGGTCCTTAAGAGTGGACTCATCGGCCATTTGACTGGCGGTGGCCTTGAGCGTAGTGCGCTTCTCCTTGTGACTGCGACTGGGAAAGGGGATGTTGAGCGATGTGCGGAAGAAGCTGAGCTGCTGGTGCAGCGAGTTGAAGTGCTTGTAGCGTCGCTTGATCGTCCACTTGAAGGGGCCGTGTGTCAGTTCGATGGTGTACCTGGGCAATAAGGGAGGAAACGATTAGTCATGTATAAAAAATGGCAAAAACAATTAAAATCGAGTTAATCCTGAACAGAAAAGTTTGGAAAAGTACGGGAAAATGTTAAAAGAAAACTCAGAATCTGAAGGCCATCAAACTTGTGTCAAAGACAGTATATGTAGTCCTTAAGACGCATAATGACGTCATGAAATTGGTTCGTAATTACAATTCCCCAGTAATTTATTGCCTTACTTAATCAACTAATGAGTAATTCTAAATCGATTTTACTTACAGATTGGGATTAAGCAGATGTGTTGTGACGCTGCGCTCCGTGTCTACGATCCGGACATGAATCTCCCGGCCCGGAATGAAGACTTTGCGCTGAAAGGAGTTGAACTTGACGCTCGGCCCGTAAATGCTGGTGAAGGGGATCTCGTGGCGCAGCACCACGCTGTTGTTCTCCTCGTCATCGAACTCCTCCTCGTCGTCGTCTGTCTCCTTGCGCTCCACCAGAACTGGCTTGTCGCCCACATTGGAGAGGATTGTGACAGAGTCCGGAAAGGCCAGCGTTTCGTCATATTCGGAGTCGACCAGCGAGAACTGGAACTCCGGCAGGCATCGGTTTTGATGCTCAGCCACCGCGTCGTCCGTGCAGTCCCGGAACACCTCCTCGTCCTCCTCGTTGTTGGAGTCCTCCGCCGAGGCATCCGCCTCTCGACTGCCTCGACTTCCTTTCTCGATGTCTGAGTCGGTTGTGTAGGGCGGAAGGGCCGCTCCGCCTCCGCCGCCGCCTCCGCCGCGAACCTCTGACATGGCCTCAAATTGAGCAAAGTAGTAGGAACTGTCTAGATCATCGTAGCCACGATTCACATAGCCACTGTAGTGGGATGGCCGGTATACATCGTCTGTGGGATATTCAGCTGAAAGAAGGTGGAATATTTAGTATTCTTATTCATCTGACTGCGAAAATTCAATAATGTTACTCATGGATTCATTTTAGACAAGCAAACGCTTTGCTTGGTAAGAACTAACGTTTCCTAATTCGAATTTAGTGGACTTTCTATCAGCACAAAGCCAACATTTCCCAAGTGCAATTCACATTCACCATTTTAAGTGTAGTTCCCCGCACAGTGCAAACAGCTCAAATTCTTATCAATATTTGCCTCACTTTTCAAAGTACTTTGGCTACCTCTGCCCAGGCGGCATTTGTGGCTTTTCAATTAGCTGAAATTACGTTCGGTGTTCCACCAAGAGTGCTGGCTAGCTGTCGCCTCTTACATCTGACGCAACCGGGCTATATGATAAGTGAAGTGCAGGCAACAGTTTTGCATTTTGCAGACGAAGCTTCCCTTAACCTTTGTAATGTGTAATTACCGCATGTTTTCTCCATTTCAGAAATACAGAAGCTCCGCTCCACACAAGGCCTCGAAATGTAGTTAAGTTTAGTGCTTATTTCAGAGTACACCGCTCGGCTGAACTTGACATAGGAACCCTGCCTGTCCGTAAACCTTGAGGCTATTTCGAGCTGTGTACACATTCTGTGTGCGCGATCTCCCGCCCGGATACATGAACCTATCTCTCTGCGTTGAGGCACGTGAGTTGCGGTGGGAAATTTGTATACTTTTGCATAAGCAGGAGTCTTGGGAAAGTAGTAGTCACAGGCACAGATAAAGATCAGCCGTATCTCATACGTAAATGTGTATATTTGCAGGGGAGTTCTCTTCCAGCTACAAAATAAGCTTTCAGTTAAATGCTATTTAGATAGCGCAGTCCAATATAAAGCTCGGAGCAACTGATAGATTAGCAGATAACGCACAGTAGGTAGAACCATATATCATGCAACGGGTGGATAAGGGGCTTTATCGATCGCTTTACAAAAATGCACAAAGAAAAGTGCGTGCTGTGCTTATCGGTGGTGGCAATAAACCACATAAATCAGTATATTTAGTCAAGTACTTTGATTAGCAGCCAATAACAGGTGTCCCCTGCACCGACACATTATTGTTATATCCAAGTCTGCCGAATTCCGAGCTTCCTATCGCTAGACAAATATTTATGGGTGCGCGGACTGCATGATTTGCCTTATCACACTGCCGAGGGTTAAAATTAGCTGGGACGCCGAGTGCAAAGGCTTTGATAATGTCTGCCAGTGATCTATGTCATTGGGGGATTACCTCCAGACACTATCTAAGTTGGATCCACCAAAGGGCTTACCGAGGAACTGCCACAAGCCCAGTCTCGTTCGAAGACCTTCCATTCGCTCAACCATACGTTGATCGTATTCTAAGAGGTGGCGCACAAAGCGAGTGTGGGCACGTACCTTATCGAAGAGCTCGCTCGGTTATCAGCTCGACATTACCAAACAAAAGAACTCTTGAACCGAATGCCAGAAACGGGGTTCTGGGTAAGCCTTGGCATTCTTAGATGGGCGATAAAGCGCGGTATTTATATGCAGGTAGCTTTGAAGTGATGAAAGGTTTGCTGGTTAGTTACCGTTTCGATAACGCCAATTGTGGATATAACTGAAATTATGTTTGCAATAAACAATACGGCGGACCACTTCTCGTGCCATCGACCTCGATAATGAGATTCTAAGTAGGGTCTAATAAAAGACCCCGCATAGTTAGCACATTCTCACTTTCCACCAGTGTTATTAGTTACCAATTTCATTAGCACATTCCCCTAAAGTTGAGTAAGTCAGCCGAAATAGCTCTAAAATTGGCTGATAAACACTTGACACTTTCTTGCGCCATTAAGATAAGATGTATAGGTATAAAACAATACTGCGGCAAGTATATCCCAAGATAATGCGAAACAAATATCAATATAGGGGGAACCCAAGGAAGGCGTAGCTCCGTTTTTATGACTTACACAGAATTGTGTGTACGTAAGAGTGAGTATAAAAATAGGTTTGCTTAACTTCCTATCGATAAGAGGTGATATTCCGTATTACATAATGACAGGACGAACTATCTTCAAACAGTCTGTATTAGGGCGATCACAGTGGACAGATCGAATATAATTCCTATAAGAACATTAAGATCTCGAGTTGAAATAACATATATAATATAGAAGACTCTTTTAAGTAAGATAATCTTAAACCAATAACACTTTCTTTGATAAATATATGTACTTCCCAATGACTACCAAGGGATTACAAAATATATAAATAACCTTTCAGAAAGTTCAAAGCCCGAGTGATCGGTGATTTTGTAACGCCTTTGTTTAGCGTGCCTCGATAATGGGAGGTGTAGGTGCGAGAATCAGTCCCCCTGAACAGGTCTTTCAACCCAACGGGCAACTGTTCCATCTGACCTACACATAATCCCAAAGAAATCGAAACTTCCTGTTGCATTATCCGAGTGTGTGAGTGTTGATGTAAATCAGACACCATATATTCATACATTCATTGACTGTGTGGCGCTGCCTTTAGCGTGCCAAGCATTTGAAAATCGGTTATGATTCATGTACAAATAACACCGTTAGGAGGAGCCCCAGCACGCAACCCGAGGCGCAAGACATTGGCACCATGTACACATATATGTACCTGTATATAAGCCAACGGAAATGGCCAATGTTGGGTTGTGTTAATTTATTATTAAGTCAGTTTGAACGGCGGTTATCAGTTCTTTGTTGTCTCATTTTCACGGGTCTTCCATGGCCTACGCCCGTCATTTCGGCACTCCCCCGCCCAACAGAGCACTCGCAAATTGTCGGCTCGGATACTTTTCACTTTCCAGATCGCAAATAGACCGCCAACCAGTTCTAGAGGTTCGCGATGTTCCACAAACTGGTTCACTGTTATCTGACGATGACGCAGAATATCTAAAATACACCGCCATGCGAAGATCAGAGTGATCTAAGAAAATCAGCATCTACTGGCAGCTGGCTTAATGGTATGCGTTCGTAAATGTATCTGTAGATCTATTACTGCGTTTATGCGATACGAAATTCATGCTAATTTTTTCGAAGAAGTTAAGGTAAGAACTGAGAAAATAAGCACTAATATGTTATGTATAGGATAGGATGGGATGCTACTTTATGAGTTGGTCTCATCGCAAAAACTGCTCTCCTTTGAGAACGGCAGTCGTCCGTTAGCTGTCTCTGAGAGAGAACGGAGAAAGAGAGCTGAAAAAGTTTGTAGACCTCAACCAAGCTGATCTCTCTCTTTGGGTTTTCAATTACATTTTTAAGATAGCCTGGAGCCAGCTCTGGGGTGTACAAAATGCATATGGCGTTACGCATCTTACGCTTTATATTGGATAATGCTCTCCATTGAGAACGGTAATTTTGCCAGTCGTTCGTTTGTTGTCTCTATCTAGTGCTTGTCCCTCCGAGAACAAAGAGAGAGAGCTGAAAATGTTTACAGTCCCTAACAAAGCTGATCTCTTCCTCTCTGGCGTTACGCATCTTATTCTTTATATTGTGTTTGGATAGACTCATAGATGGATGTGTGGTTTTAACACCCACTCAAGATGAGCCCGTGAATATGTGATAAAATATTTTATTTATTGTAGTTTCGTTTTCATTAGTGTACAAGCTGTAAGATCTCTTGAACATAATTTTTTCACCATTTGATTTCGCAAATTCAAAAGTGCATGCTATGCGTCACCTAAGCTTCGTAATTATATATGTATGTATTACCCATGCTGGCCATCAGCTGTGAGATGCTGCGGCGATGACGTCGCACCTGCAAGTGCTGCAGGCTGGCCGCCACCGCCGCCTCCAGGGGCGGATGCAATTGCAGCGACTCATTGGGGTCGTTGTGGCCACCACTGCTGCCATGGCCGTTACTGTTGCTGTTGCTGTTGCCGGTTCTGGTGTCGGTAGACTTGGCCATCATCGATGAATGCAATTAAGTTGGTTTTATTTTATTTTTGGCTTGCGGTTTTTGGTTTAATTCGCTCTTGTTGTTGTCGCCTCCGGGTCATTTTTGCATTTCCATCTGCGGTCGGCATTTGCACGCGATTTCGGTTCTGGCGCACTGCGTTGGCTAATTAAACCAGGAATTATAAATAACGCAAATGCGTTGCCAATTGACGGAGTCAATGACTGATTGATGTGCCAGAAGAGGCTCTATCAAGCAGGAGGAGCAGAGGTGAAAATATTTTCTGTGCAACGGAATTGCTATTTATTATATGTTTAAATTCAAATATTCAAACGGTTGCATTTGTATTTAATTGTATACGAATTTAGTTTATGAATATGTAAGTGCACTCCGAACAGGGAACACCCTAAGAGTCAGAGGTATTTTGGATAAAAATCAAAATTAACTAGGCAAAACTAATGAATTATTTATTTCTTTGGTTTTTTTGGTTGTCTTAAATTCATTTTAATTGTTTATTTATTTCTAAACTTGAACCAAATGTGTTTATTTTGTATGTATTTATTAACATTCAATAATTATAATGCTTGAAGCAACTTTAGTAATATTTGGGCACAACTTTGCTCTCTGTACTCGGCGAATAATTGTCAACTTCTAGTACTTGATCGCCTTCCGGCCACATCAAAAAAAATCCCTTGCATTGGAAAGTAATTAATTAAATTTTTATCATTTGGCATTTCGTTATCTTTGCGCAAACACAGCCAGCTTTCGAGTTTTGCCCCTGCTGCCGCTGCTGGCCACTTTGTGGCTGTTTTCGTTTGTGTTTCATCGTATATTTGGCTTTTGGCGCTTCCAGCTCATAAATGTTTTGCACAATGGCACACTCACACACACGGACACACGCGCCGTACTCGCACTCGCACACGCACCAATTGCTCGGATATTTTCCGTATTTTCACATGTATTTCACTTGGCACTTGGGGCCCCATCAAAGCAATGGCTAAAATGGCCAGTTTAAATGGGCCGTTTAGTGGGCATCTTTCAGATACAACATGTGCACTTGTATCTCTCAGATGCACATACTGAGATACTGCGGTTTTGGCACGCTTGCATGTGATAAAGTCGCGATTTTGTTTACCTTCTGGGGCCGCCGCCGCCGCCGCCGACTAACGGAAGTAGCGAGATCAGAATTAGCGCGGCAGACAGAGACGGAGACAGCGGGAGAAGTGCCACGCAAAGGCAAGAACAAGAACTAGAACTGACACTCACACTCGCAGCGGCATCAGCACCGCGCTCGAGCCCCCGCCGAAAAGCTTGCCGCTCTCTCTCACTCTCTTCTTCGCATCTGCGAACCGCGATCCGCGAGATACGTTGCGACAACTTTGCCGTCACTCCGGTTAATAATATTAACTAAACTTCGCGCTGCTGGCCGAAAGCTTGGGCCGCTCCAAAGCAGTTATCGGTTAACGGTTAAGGTGAGCAAGCTTTGCAAAAGAGAGAGAGAGATCCAGAGAGGGAGCGGAGTTTTTTGTGGTCAACAGCTGCGAACTTCAAAACAGCTGGCTAAGCTTTTTATGTGTATTTTCCAAGCCATTGGAAATCCAACAGCCCTCACTTCCAATCCTCAAACTGTGTGGTGATCTTGCCTACTTTTACATATGCAAAAATCCACTCTGGACTGCGGTCACAAGGTCACCGGGCACCGAAAGAAACCAGTTCTCTCCGCTGGAATGTTGCCGCAGACAAGGAGCTTTCGGAGCTTTTCGCGGGGTTCAAAAAACCTTTTCTAAACGCTGGTCGTACTACTAGGGTACCCAACGATGAATCACAACAACACCTACAGTGGGACTCTTTCTCGCCCAGACCTTATCATATCTTATCACCACCACCAATCATGCGCCAGGGTTGGGCCAAAAATCAGTCGTCATTGCTGTAATCAGCGGTCATATAGTAATTTCTACGACCCCAATGAGCTGCGCAGGGCAAATGAAGCGAATTACAATTATGCTCTCGATTAGATTACTTCACGCGGCATAACTAAGTGTCAACAATATAATTGATTAATTAATAATACATAAAAAGATACAGTTAAAACAAGGCCAAGAGTCGTGAGATACCTGGAAGTTTACACCTAACTATTGTCTTTATACTACCTAAAGGTACGTGATATGCAAATTATTATAACTTGTCATTAGGACAACTCACTTTTTTAGGATCAACAAAAAAAAGTCACTAAAGCTTAACTTAAATTTATTTTCGAAATTGTTTACTTCAGAAGTATTCAATAACTAAATGTATTAAAAAATAAGTATAATCATTTAATTCGAATTAAGTTCGATCTTTCCTACGTAGTTAAGAGCTCAAAAAACTCAAGCACAATGACCATACCATTTCCACAAATCAAATAAATGTAATTTCTCACAAATCAGTGAAATCCCTTGCAAGTGCAGATCCAAAACATAATAACAACAAGTTTTAAGTTATTGTATATTACATTTTAAACTTTAAAGGACAATAGTAATCATGCTGTCATAACTACATATACGATCTAAACAACATAAAGATTATACATATATGCACTGTAGAAACATATGTATGTAGTACATATATGTGTGTAGGTACTAATGCAGCGTATTCAAATGAACAAAATCGTGGATGACGACATCAATGCCTCGGCTCTCGGCTCCTTTATATTCTATAGTACTATATACATATGTATATATAATACCATGAGGAGACTCTTAATATTACAAAAAGAAAATGTTACAAAGCTTTATTTTTAGCCAATTTGTTGTTCTTTTTAAACATATTAAATTTTTTCCCGGTTTTGTATTACTAAATGAATTTTTTCAACAGCACGGTTTTAAGGTAATTTTTATTGCATATTAATTTCTTGCAGAAAATATATGTATTTATTTGTTGTATGCAACAAAAGTTCTATAGGATGTAGGTCAGGGGACTTGGAAAGTATTTACATGAAGCGATGTTGCCTACAATTAACCAAACCAATTAAATCAAACGATTTCTGCTTTGGGCAGTTCTCCTGATAAAATCTAAATCCTTTTCTCAAAAGTATTTTATATTTGACTCCTAATATTTGACTGTATATACATAACTCTTCGATGAAAACCAGGTTTCCACCGCCCTGGCTTAAGCCATGTTATTACCCGCAACATGTTCAACTGTAGATTTCCAGTGCCTATTGAAGAACTCTCTATGTTCAACTCAGACTTATATTAAAAAGAAACATCATTACAAAAGGATATTACACCTTTCAATCTAAACAAGTAAGAAAAGCTAACTTCGGGCGTAGCCGAAGTTTATATACCCTTGCTGATAATTTTTTACTTATTATAAAAGATTTTCATAAAATATAACATGTATAATGTAAAATGTATGCATTCATATGCATTCATATGTAAAATGTGAATTTAAACTGATCTTTTCTATGGCAGCTATATGATATATTGGTCGGATTTCAATGAAATTTTTAAGAGGTGTCTATAATTATATTAAAAAACTTTAAAAAAACAGTTTCATTCGAATATCTTAAAAAAAAGCGAAAATATGCTAATTTTTTCATATCGTTTCTAGGGCAGCTATAGGATATAGTCGTCCGTTCCGACATATATAACATTGAGAGTATATAGAAGACTATGTGCAAAATTTCAGCCTGATAGCTCAAAAACTGAGAGACTAGTTTGCGTAGAAACGGACAGACGGACATGGCTAAATCGACTCGGCTGTTGATGCTGATCAAGAATATATATACTTTATAGGGTCGGAAATTACTTCTTCACTGCGTTGCAAACTTCTGACTAAAATTATAATACCCTGCAAGAGTATAAAAATGGTTATTATTATTAGCAAAAAGTTACACAAGTTGCGAAATAATTGAAAACTATATGTATCTCTAATCATTTTCCGCGAATAATCGCGGTATTATCACCAGTTTAAACTACATAACTCATCCGAAAGATAACGATAGCGATCTATGTACATATATATGTTTGTTTGAAACTCAAAGTTGAAATCTGATCAGTTAAAGTAAACTTGCAAACTTTTGAAATCTGAGTAGTTAAGGTAAACTTTAAAAGTTAAAGGTTAGATAAGATAAGTGTGTATGCACTTCACAACTCATATTTAAGTATTAAGTGAACAAAATGTATTGGCTTACACTTTGTTCTCTATTTAAAAAAGACACACACACGAAATTCAACTAATACTTTAGGATTATATTACCGCTGAATGTTGAATAAAAAAAAGAGTCCTACGCTGTATATACTTTAGAAACAAGCCATGCGTGCCGCTGTGTCTGACCTCTTTTGCAAATTGGAGATACCGATGAAATATCTTTGCAATGAGAGTTGCACAAACAAAGAACACCTTGTGAATTGGCAAATATTTCACAGAACCAAACCCACCACACTTGGCTGCTTATCCGCGATGTTTTATTTCCTTATCACCATCGATATCGGTTATTTTGGAAGATATCGGAGTAACATGCAAACCCTTATGCTTTCGCTTGCACTCCACTTTCTCCTCGGGCTCTTTTCCCGACGCTCCCCCCAGACACAATCTCAGGAGAGGAACCTTCACAAATAATAAAATTAATGGGACTTACCGATGTCAAAAGTCACGGCTCCAACTGCTAACGGTACAGATATCTCTTGTGATTCATACGTCTGCTGGGGATAAATCTCACTCACACACACACTCTCACTTCGACTCGGCAGTAGGTTAAATATGAATATATCTTATGTATATTTGTGCCCCGATTTAGCACTCCGATAATTGCTGCAATAAGAGCAATTCGATTGAGGCGCCACACGAACGCACTCTACACTGTGTATATGAAAACGAATTTCAAATTTAAATATATTAAAGTGCTGTTAATCAATCGCACGCACACAACCACACACCCGAAGGAGACGCGTCGACAAGCTTAAAAACTTTGGCTGGTTGTTTGTTCGGAGAGCGCGGACCAACTAAGAGTAAAAGCCAAAGACTAGCGTCAAAATGTGACCGATCGACTCTGATTTCTCACTGGAAGCGCAGAGAGAAAGAGAGTAATGGAGAGTAACGGCCTGAGAGAAAGCACTGGAAAACGGCACGCGCGGTTCGGTCAGCGTCTTTAATACGCTTTTATATACATATTTCCTTTCTTAACCGAACAATTACACAAAATTTCCACCTTACTTAAGCTATTCTTGTTGAAATTCAATTGAAGCTTCCCGGACGCGTTCGAGGCTTACACACGACTGTCTGTCTGGCGTTTTGAGAGCGTGAGCTTTCGGCTGGAAAACTAGTGAGTCTGAGCGAGACAGCGAGAGAACAGCTGATCTCGAAAGCTGAAACACGAGGCTCAGACTTTAATCGGTGAATGGAGACGTTGAAATTCGAAATCTTTTCCCTAGACAGAAACCGAAGACAGCGACAACCCTAGTTGCCTTTGCGGGTCTGTATTTCTGGATAAGTCCCTAAAGTGTCATAGGGATATCAAGCTCTGATAAACAAAGGATACAAGAGTATGTATTAAACTTCGGTTTCAAAAATTAATTTGATTAATTTAAAATACTAATTTAAGTTGAGCCATTCCTTTAAAAAATGGAATATTATATTACCAAAATCTTAACTCGAGAATTTATTCTTGACTACTATTATTACTTAAAGAACTTTGCCTATTGTGCGCAATGTTAAAGTAGATATCTAGTTATAATAATTTATAAGCAAAAAATAACTTAGATATTTTTAAATATATGTATAAAAAAAAAGTTAAGCAGTAAATATTTTGGGACAATGAAAATTTCATATAATACAAATTAGGTTTTGTTTATATAGGGACAATAATACATTTTTTTTTTGTAATCTTTTATAATTTGATATAATATTTTTATTATAATAGGTAGGTATAGGTATATTTTATATTTATTATTTAGGTATATTGAAAATGTAAACAAAAAGTTAAAAACTATTTTTTTGCATAGTTAGTGCTGTAGGAACAAAACGTAGCATAGCATAGGCTACAGGGAGTAGCCTCACCAATTATACAACAATTATTTCGTATTACTTCTTTTCTTCTCTGCTTAGTTTCGCAAATTCGTAGATTTTGTTAAACGGTAAATTTTGTGCATTTACATTTATTATATCCTTGCATTATAATATATCTCTATTGCTTTTCAGCATATCTACATCTACTCTAAAATATGACAAAATCACAAGGTACTTAAAAGGACAAGATATAAAAGGATACTAAAAAATGTATGGCAACATCGAAATCATCAATTTTACATTGAATTTTGTTCCAACTCTAATAATAGTTGTATTTTATAAGTGTGTGTACTTACACGTAGTAATTGTTATAACTGCACGGGTATATAAACTTCGGCTTGCCGAAGTTAGTTTCATTTTTTATTTTATCTTGTCTTCGTTATCTTTAACTGTACGTTTATATGTAAATTCCACTGTTTTGCAAGAGGTCACTAAGAAAAGTTTAAAAGAGTAAGAGTTGTGCAGAACGCTTTAAAATTACCGTGAAAAAATTAAATCAAATTATATTTTATCAAAGGTAGTTATTTAAAAAACTCTGAATGAATTAAAATCTATAGACAGAAGTTAAAGGAAAAGATGGAAAAAAATTGTGAAATTAAGTAAACCATTAAAATAAGAAAATTAAAAGAACAAAAGACGAACAACAATTAAAATCAATAACCAGTGTCTACAAGTGCAAAAAGACTCTTAAAACAAGTAAGAAAAGCTAACTTCGGGCGTAGCCGAAGTTTATATACCCTTGCAGATAATTTGTTAC
>JAEIIU010046342.1:0-111800 GCA_018874675.1 Drosophila baimaii
TAAATTCAAAGGCTGGCCGATTTAAAGGCGAGATTTCTAAAATATAGGCACAAATTTTTATGAGTGTATTTGCATGGCAATTGGGCCAAGCAAGAGAGGGAGCAGCAGCATCTTGTCCGAATCCTTTTCCGCACTCCAGTGCATTTTCCGCATTTTCAGCGCCAAAAACAAATTCAGGAACTCTTTAAGCCATTTCGCTCGCCTTTTGGCCGTTCGTTCTGTCTGTAATTTCATGTTAATATATGCATGCAGCCTGAACTCCCGGCAACTTTTGGAGGTGGCACACGCACACAATGCAAATGGCGCAACAGGGCGTGGCACCGGCATCCCGTCCTCTCACCCCTCTCAACCACAAAAATATTGCAAGAATAATAAAATGCCGCTGCGTGGGAGTGGAGTTCACTTAAAAAGGCAAACTATTTTGGGGAGCGATTTGAAAGCAGCAAGGGGTTAAATTAAAGTTGCATGCGTGGAATGTACTTGGCTTAAGTGGTTGCCAGAGCACATACACACGCTGATTAATTTCTTCGTTTATTTGAGACACTTTAGGGGTGTGGAATTACTTTAGAGCAGGGGTGCCCAAAGCCCTGACTCCCTGCACAACTACCCCTGCTTCTTTTTAGCAATTAAGTTTGAGAAAGATTTGCCTATTAAAGAACAATAGTCTTTGAATTCCTCATTGGATAATTATGAAGAAGTGTGGCTCTCTTTTAATTATATATAAATCTTTATATATATCAAAGATTTTTCAAACAAAAATCCATTTCTCCTAGTGTATAAGTCTATATACCTTGCAATTCCCGACCTATCATGGCTTATTCACGCACCTTCTGCAGGGGTTCCCGGCACGCTCCGTTACCATGGTGTGTGGCGCTGAAAAATACGGAAGTCACTCCCATATCGAACGGAAATTAAAAATATGTGCTCCTCGGAGAGATTAGCCTGTCGCCGTCATCATCATAACAAACATCAGCTGATGTTGCCACCCCATAGTGTCAGTTCTACCGAGAATTCTCGTCTAATCTGCGATTCATTTTGGATAAACTTTGGACTCTATTTTCGAAAGGGTTTCCGATTAACTGCCAACTTGATATGATATGATAAGCCGGCGCCCCAAGGCGATATAAAAAGACAATGGCATTGGCAATGGGAGCTCAGAAGCATATTCAACTTGGACTAGCGCGATGCCGACCAAGGCAATTTTTCCCACCTTCTATGACAAGGAGACGAAGATCTGGAGCGGACCGCCCCGGGCCACTCTGTATGATCCCAACACCTCCGTCGGTCAGATCATCTTCAACGCCCTGAAGGGCTGGCCCACCAACGTGATTCAGGTAGGTGTCGCCTCTCAACCGGAGGAGCCACAGGGTCTGATGAGCTCGATTATATAAAAGTAGATCAACGATGACGATGGAGTCGTGCTGACCAACGCCGATATGCTGGCCTATGCCACCCGCATTGCCCTCTACTTGAAGAGCGAGGGCCTGACCCAAGAGGATAGGGTCGGTCTCTTCGCCAACTCCAGCACCTATGTAATCCCCCTGGCCACCGCCTGCTTCTTCCAAGCCACGCCCTTCCATGCCGTCAACTACTCGCGAGAGCCGGCCATCATCAAGGGCCTGTACGAGGTGACCAAGCCCAAGATCATGTTCATCGATGGCGCGGACTATGAGAAAATCAAGGATATCACCAAGGAGTGGGCACCAAGGCTGATCACGCTGACGGGTCGCGTGGAGGGCGTGACGAGCATCGAGGATCTAGTGAAGCCCCATCCCGCTGAGAGGATCTATACGTGAGTTCCTAGGATTATTACAATTAATACATTTTAATGACTTCTAATCTCCTTCAGACCCGTTGCATTGGCCACTGGTGGTGACCAAACCGCCGTGGTTCTGTGCTCATCCGGAACAGCTGGCCTGCCCAAGGCCGTGGCTCTCTCCCACCGCCACGTGGCCTCGACCAACTCGTAAGTGTCAAGGACTACCAGTTTCTCAGTTTCCCCATCGATCCTAACCACATAATATCCCTTTCCAGGCTGGCCATCAGTACCGATGTGTTGTACACCAGCGCCACCATTGACTGGATGACCGGATTTTCGATTACTATCATGAATCTCATTTGGGGCATAACCCGCATCCTGTCCAGCAAGCCCTTCAGCGCAGAAAATGCCCTCAGGCTGGTGGCCAAGTACAAGGTTAACATCTTACCCATGGCCCCGTGGCAGGCCTATGAGCTGTACACCAGTCCGCTGGCCACTCCGGAGAGCCTAAAGACCTTGACCATCTCCTTCGTGATCGGCGGCTGGGTATCGTTGCCCTTGCTCCGTCGCGCCCAGGAGCTGATGCCCCACTGCTACATCATGTTCTCGTACGGAACCACGGAAACCGCTGTGGTGACCATTAACTGTGACCAGTCGCTAGAGTGTTCGGTGGGCCGACTGGCGCCCGGCATGCGGGTCAAGATCCAGGACGAGAACGGACAGCAGCTGGGCGTGAATCAGACGGGTGAAGTGCTCATCGACATTGGCTTGAAGTGGACGGGCTACCTGGCGAATCCGGAGGACACAGCGGCCACGCTCCAGAATGGCTGGATTAACCTGGGCGACCTGGGCTACTTCGACGAGGACAACAACATGTATCTGGTGGACCGCAAGAAGGACCTGTTGAAGTACAAGTCCAAGCACTACTGGCCCAACGAGATCGAGCAGGTGATTGCCGAGCTGCCAGAGGTGAAGCATGTCTGTGTCGTGGGAGTCCGGGATGAGCGATATGGCGACGCGGCCGGAGCTCTGATCATCAAAAAGGAGGGCGCCGACATCAGCGAAGAGAAGATCAGCGAGTATGTGGCCCAGAAGCTGGTGGTGGAGTACAAGCACTTGAATGCCGGCGTCATCTTCGTCGACAAGTTCCCCAAGAATGCCAACGGCAAAGTCATGCGGAGTTTGGCGCGGCAGGTGTTTGAGGAAACCAAGAAATAGGATATTTCAAAAGGGATTCCCACCGAAAATTTTTAATAATATCTATTATTAATTGTAATTAATTAATTTAGAGCCCAGAAAACTGTAGTCTTTGCCCCAGGTTGATGTTTGTCTTACCGTTATACGGTGTTAATTAAAAATCTAATTTGATAATAGTCAAAATAATTGTGTTTTATTTTAATTTGAATTACTAAGTTTGCATATATTAGCACCTAATAATTTAGTTTGGCTTTTTAGAGGTAATAACGATAATAATACATTGTTTATTAATTATTTTAAATGGATATTTGTTATCTATAAATAGGCTGGAATTTATTTTTGATTTATCTACTAAATTAATTTGAATTACTTCCTGCTTGGATAAGATAAATGTCTTGACCAATTCGAGGTAGAAGAATACCGAGAATACCCTAGACAAAAACCATTGCCAACGATCGAGGAAGTAACGAGTAAGTGTAAATTACAGCAACGAGTAGAGATGTGGAGAATGAACGCAGAATGACGAGTAAAGACAACGAGAGAAAAACAAGCCAGAGCGGGCAAACGACGAGAGAGTTTATGCGATCGTTTTTCTTTTCCTTTTCGAAACGTACCTTAAACATAATATTAAAGAACAACACAATTAAATATTAAAATTGTTAAATAAATAAAAAAATAATTAAAATCTATAAAGGAAGAGCACTAATACCTTTTAATTAAATTAAATATATGCACATAACTACAATTAAAGCCCTTTAAAAGAATTAAACCGGTTATTTAATGGAGCACAAGTACATGGAAATAGGACTTCAACCACATTTCCGGTTTCAACAGTCCGCATAATGGTCAATTTCCGTGCGAAAATTGCCAGCACTTGATCCTTGTTGGTATATGTATGTATATATATGAACACCTTTTGTCATGGCAACTGCCCTAGCGCCAAATGCAACAAATTTACGGTTATGAAAATGAAAATGTCGGGCAGTTCGATTGCAATAATTTACCTTCCGGTCGATGGCGGCATTTTGTGTTTCCGGCGTTGGTGGTGGCGGTTCAGCGCTATCGCAACCGCTGTTTCCGCCATTGCACATGGGCCATCTGCTCGTTTTTGCCAAGGGTTATGCGCAGCTCGGATGACCGGGCGAAATTCGCCGGGTAACTGTAGTTTTTGGTCAAGCAAATTCAATGTTCCACGTCCTGTTTTGTTTTTGGACTTTTGGGAGAAGTGGGAGTTGGGGAGTAGGGAGCTGGGAGCTGGGAGTTGGGATCTGGGAGCTGGGAGCTGAAAGCTGACTGCTGCTGGAGACTGGAGTGTCCTGCTTTCTCGGCCACACATTCAGCCACCCATCCTCTTCGCTGCATTCTTGGCTGGCCATCGTCGCCATCGTAAATTATTCAAATTTTAAGTCGTAAATAAAAGCGCATAAACATAAACACAATCGTTGGCTGGGCTATGCCCGGCCTGCTGCTGCTGCTGCCACTGGCCACGCCCACAGGACATCTTTCCAGCTTCGGGGGGTCGGAAGGCGCCCCCATGAATTCTGTGGCAGATTGTTCAAATCGCTGGCTTCCTTCTTGACTTTGCTCTGTTTGTAGATTGCTTGTGGGAACTGAATCTGTTAGATTGTTCTGTGTTGGCAGCAACTGAAGGGCCAGAGAATGTTTAGATATAAAGATTGATAAAGAATCTTTTAATTTCATATATTTTATAAATTTATCAGATAAATCCAGCTCTTAATTTCCGATCAATCAATATAATATTTGCTGATTTTCGAAATCAAACATATCACCAGCTTATCTTATGGCCAAACTCATCTTCAAACTATCACTTCAAAATGTCTAAGAGATCCTTCAATTGTGAGTGACATTTGGCTTACGCACGAGGTGGTTTTCGGGCTGAGTTCCCTCAGACATGGACAGGCCCCATCGCATCCATTCTCCTGAATCCCTGCCCTGAAGACCAAAACAGTCCTGGCTTTGACGCCTGGTGAATGTACTCAAGACTTTAGACTCGACAGCCATTGGCAATCGTTTGATTGACGGACACTCTGGCATGGATAACTACGGGACTGGAGGGCTCCGATTACTCCGGCTGAGTGACGTGGGCGCCAAAGTCTTTATCTGCAGTGGACGCCCAGCAAACCACTGAAGGTCGACGGCACCACAACCCTTCTAGCCAGTGGGACAGTGGAGGAAAAGCCAAGATTTTTGGGCATAATAATTGGGAGGTAACTATGATAAAGAGGTGAGAAAGCATATATATGTGGTAAAAATGATTGTATTCTCTTCCTTAAGATCTAAGAAATTATATGGAAGAGAGATTGTAAAACAAAAAGTACTCGTTAACAGAGAAGTATACATATTTACTCTAGTTCTTTTTGATTTTGTATTTGCTCTTTTAATAGCAAGAGCAAACGTCATATGTATGGATATGTATATGCGCTGCTCACTGCCTTTGCAAAGCAAAACACAAAAACAATTTTGTGTTTTCTCTTTATTCCCAGCTTATTCGTTGAGCTAAGCAGCAAAAGCTTTACAGATTTAACCGTTACTTCAGTGATCCGAATGCAAGTTGTTGTTGGCTGCTCACCAAAACTACACTGCTAGAAATAAGTTTTAATTTTTGTTGCTGGCAAAATGATTGCCAACGAAAGGACAAACTTTTGGTTTAGGGAAATTATGTATGGTTGGTTAGTTATTAAAAACATGAATAACAATTTTCAATTATTTTTTTGATATTTATTCATCTTTATTTTTTTCAGTGTAGCAAATTAAAGTAAAACAAAACATTTGCATTGATGTATTTACATTTTGATTTATGTGTATTGGTGTTTAGTTCTGCCTTTGGTAAAGCTTCCTGGAAATAACTGGAAATATCTAAGCCTGAAAATGCCCATTTCGTGATTATTCCACTGTGCAGTCGGCTTTAATCACTCACGCACTCACTAATTATGCCATAGCCGCAGGCAGTGCACCGCCGCAGTCGCTCACAAACGATGTTTACATGCAATTACCGCTTTAGTGTTCCGCTGTCAACTCGAACGCTATTTGCCATTGTTTATTACATGCTCTCGCTCTCTGTCGCTCTCTTGACTCGGCTCAATTCGGTTGCATGAAGCTTTAGCTTTGGGGGGATTTCTGGAGCATTTCACGGGAATTTTCAGTTGGACCAAGCGGGGGGGAGAGAGGGGTGACTGCTGTCGGTGGCATTCTTAATTGCAATGCTGCCAGCCATGTATCATCGCAGAGCCATTTCAGCTTCCCTGCTTCCTGTTTTCTGTTTTCTGTTCACTTACAGTGGCTGCAGAGGAGCAGGAGCAGGAGCAGGAGCACGAGCAGGTAAAAATGTCCTGCACTAATGTCGCAAATGTTTGCTATTGGCTTGTGACTCTCAGCCAGAGGCAAAACAAGGAACAGCGGCGAGTCAGCGATGCGGTTAATTTAATTGTTGCACTTCCAGTTATGGACTCTGGAAAAGCTGAAAGTTTTTTAAAAATTGTTTAAGCTTCTAGTAAGAAATTTAAAGATAGGTTAAGGTTGAAATTCATTCATATTTGGAATAAATTTAAAGTTAAAGAGGTTTTCTTTCATTAAATATTAATATATTTGTTAAACCCGTTATTATCCTTAATTATATTTCCAAATAATCCTTTATTTATTCAAAAATCCCAGCAGTTAATTTCTAATTTGGTTAACAGATTTGATAAGTCAATTAAAAAGCGGAGATTTAAATTTAGCGGGAAAGCGTGATAAACTTCTGAGACATTTCCCCAGGAGGGAGCTGCACCCGTCCGTCCTCCCCCCCACAAAGGCAATTTAAGTTGTTAAGCGCCGCCAATGAATAATTCAGTGCCACTCGTTGTCCTGGCCTACGCGTCGATGATTAAATCAAATCACTTCAACCTTTCACCACCCTCAAAAAAAAAACACTCCCTCAAGGTCGCCGCCGGACAACTAGGACCGCGCACCGCCCACCGCCCACCGATCATCCTTATCATCGAGGGGCAATGTGCAAATGATGCCCACGGGGCCGAATTACCAAAGCAGTTGGCTGCCTGGCAACTGTCAGCGATTTCAAGGGGTTAATTGTGCCGCCCTGGCCTTAATTTACTGAAGTTTTTGGCTATTTGGCAAGGGAAAGGGTCCCCAAGGCTGCCCCTGCCAGCCTGGGGGTCGAGGGCAAGTCAATTTCAGTTTCCTATTCGCAGTTCGTTGCTTTGACAGGAAACAAACAAACTTCCAACTGACTGGAGCCGGGAGGAGTAACAAAGGGTCCGAGAAGGTCAAAGGTTATACAATCGAAAAACAAAGAAATAAATAGAGAGAGAGACCCGCAGGCAGACATTTATTGGGCCCAATTTCGTTATTAAATTACTGCACAGAGTACAGTCGCCGCAGCCGCGAGTCTAATGGAACACCTAGCCCAGGCCCAGACTGGGGTTTTGGCCACGTTTTATGCATTCCCTTGCGAATGCATATGGGCCACAAATTGAATCGACATGCTGTGCTGAAGCCCATTTTTTGGTTTTTGATTCGTATTTCCATTTTGGTGCATTGCCCATTTGCTTTTAATAAAAATTCATCAAAAGTCAACAGAAAACAAAAAGCACAAAATGCAGGAAGGAAGGGAGATGGGTGAGGATGGGTGAGGATGGGTGTGTGTGTGTGTGTGCCAGAAGTCATAAAAAAAATGGGAGGCGAAGGCAGGGCCAGAAACAATGGCAGTGGCGTGCAACCGGAAACGGAAGTCGACGCAGACAAACACCAGATACGAAAAGGGCGCCATGGCGTAAGGCAAAAAGGGATAAAGGGTGAAGAAGAGAATGAAGGGAAAGGCGAAAACCGAAGAGAATAAGGGGCAAGACAGGGCAGGGCAGGGCAGGGCTCAAATGGAAGAAGAACACCAGTGACAGAAGGAATAAGCTGCTGCCCTTTTTCTCCGACTTTTCCTCGAGATGATTTTTAAATAAGCTAGCACACACACACACACTCACTCACACATACTCACTCACTCACACATACCTCCCCGCACTTTTATGGCATTCCAATTTGAGGGAAACAAAGAACAACGAGGCATCCTTTTCGGCCAAGGACTAATAGGCACAGCCTTGACAGCACGTCCCGAAGCGTGGCGGCAACAGCGAAATGGCAGCAACCATAAACGAAAATGTGTAAAAAGCTTAAGCGGCACTAAAAGATCCTCCCCATGGCCAGCCAATGGAACCACCCCATTCGCAGCCAGCATCCAACAGCCAGCGAATAGAGGTACATAATGGCCGCCTGACACTGTGGGCAGATGTCAACATGTGCTTTTATTATCAGAGAGTGCACCGCTCCACGCTCCACGTGGCCACGTGGCAGGACTCGAAATGCAACTTAATTAAGAGCCCCGAAAAAGGGAAGGAAGGGGCAGCTGCAGCTGGCATCTGCGGCGGTTAATGCCAGGCGGCCATAAATCTGCCGAAATGCACGGCAAGCACCAGAGATCTGGAGCCTGGCAGCTGGAAACGGGCGCCAAGGAGCACACGGCTATATAAATATACGACTGCCAGCAGCGATAGCCAAGCGAATTGCGACTTTTATGACCCCAGCGAAGCGAGTGAATTAAATGCGAGGTAATTACATATTATAAA
This sequence comes from Drosophila baimaii, assembly GCA_018874675.1. NCBI lineage: Eukaryota > Metazoa > Arthropoda > Insecta > Diptera > Drosophilidae > Drosophila > Drosophila baimaii. Next base: position 8,590 of record JAEIIU010046342.1, read on the forward strand.
TGTGTTTAGTTCGGCGATAGTTTTCCGGAAATGCCAAGGAAAGGCAGCTAACACAATGTATGAGGCGAGGCGAGACCAGGGAAAGCTAGCTAATACAATGTTTAAGAGCAGAAATGTACAGGAAATGTACTTCCATAAGTAAGCTAGTTACACATTAATAAAGTTCATAATAGGAACCAAGACATATTTATTATTTAAATTTATTCTTGAAAAGTTATTCTTTGAAACTAAAATTTAGAGTAGTGGCACCTCTGTCTCTGAACCCTTAACAACACGCCTAATCCACATAGATGCGATCACAGACGGCCTGCACGAACTCCGAACACTTGGCCGTTCCACCCACATCCTGGGTCCGAATGTCCGTCTCCCGATAAACGCCTCGCACAGCGCACTCGATGATATCTGCATAGAGATCCTGCTTGATATGGCGCAGCAGCAGGGCACCCGCAAGCAGCGAACCCGTGGGATTGGCCAGATCCTTGCCAGCCATCTCGCAACTTGCCTTCATGCGGCAGTCAAAGAGGGTGCCCAGTGAGCTCACCGAAAACCCAGGACAAATGCCCGGAGCGCCCATCATGTTGCCCGCTAACACACGCACCACATCGCCATACATGCTGGAGGAGACGAGTATGTCCGGATTGTTGGGCCTCATCAGCATATTCAGGATTACCGTGTCCAGGTAGCGTTCCTCGAACTGCACCTTCTTCGCAAAGCCGTCAGCCATGCGTCGCATGGACTCCAGGAAATTGCCATCCGTCAACCGCATGATGTTGGCCTTGTGGGCCACCGTGATCTTGGTGCGTCTGTTCTTCAGGGCATAGAGGAAGACGTAGCGAGCGAGCCGATAGGCCCCGGCGGTGGTGCACACCTTAATGGTCTGCATGACGCCGGGCACAACGCTGTGCTCGATGCCCGAGTAGTCCCCCTCCAACTGGTCCCGGATGATCACCATATCGAACTTGCCGTACGGCGTCTCCAGGCCCTCGATGTTGCGGCAGGCTGAGACGTAGGCGTACTGCAAGAACTGCTTGCGGATGTCGCGCTGCCAGTGGCGGCTGTCCACGGGTCCCTTGAGGCCCACTTTGTTGGTGCGCAGACTCTCGAGGATCGCAGGAGCCACATTGTCGCTATCCGGGACCTTGCACTCCTTGTGGATATCCCACTCGACGGGGGCCTTGGCGGCGCTGAACACTTTCTTCACGGCCTCCATGAGCTCGGGACCCACGCCCTCGCCCTCGATCAAGGTCACCTTGGTGCAGTCCTTGGGGAAACCATGAGCCTTGCCATCAACGCCGTCCATGTCCTTATCCTTATCCTTATCCTTATCCTCGGCCTTAGCTGTAGGCTTAACTGGAGCCTTAGCTGCAGCCTTTGGTTCAGCCTTCTTGGGCTCAGCCTTCTTGGGCTCAGCCTTCTTGGGCGCTGGTGTGGAGGCAGGCTTAGCCGGAGGCTTGGACTTGTCCTTGTCCTTGCCGGAGTACGGCCGTAAGGTAGATGCGGTCCATGATCTCAGCTGGCCCACTCGCAGCCTCCTTACGAGGTTCATTTTCTTGCTGTTATTTGTGGAAGGTTTTTTGTGTTGTTCTAAGAATCTTCCCCCAGAGAGTGTGTGCGAGTTGTGTGAGATTGACTGGAAAGGCTTTGTTTACTTCTGTGCTACGTGTCCCCGAAAACACTTGGCCACAAATTGATTTGGCAACGATTCAAAGGCTCTGCCATAAATCCCCTCAACGGAACACGTCTTGGCAGTGGCTCCAACTGGGTCAGCCATGGATTTAAGCGACGCTGCTTCGCTTTAATGCCTTTGTCCCTCCTCTCCCCCTGATGAACACCTGAGGGTGGCCAGCAGCCAGCACCAGCAGGTGTGGGTGTGAAGGCTTCCTTCCCTCCACCTCCACCTTCATCCTGCGGCCGTGTAAATGTGACAAATGGCTTGTCAACGCCCGTCGGCCGTGGGGCCGAACCGCGACAACGACGACTGCTGGCGACAGACAAATGTCCGCCCAACCGTCTCAAAGGGGGGCGTGGCAATTATGAGGCCCTGCAGCAGTGATTTTTCACACAACATCACACAACAGCGAGGGCGGAACGCAAAAGGCAGACCATTAAAATCGACAACCATTAAGAGCAGACCACAGGGAACCGGCAAATGGCGACGGGCGGCTGGTGACTGGTGACCGGCGACAGGTTGTGAAATAAATACTCAGTAATTATTTCGACCCAGACTGATTACGATTTAAGAATTATAAATGGACATTTTACCAGATTTCAGCTGTCTGAATGGTATATGGCCGAAAAGCTCTTATTTCCAGGATGCTTAGTTTAGATTATTATCAGGCCGCCGTTTGTAATTAGGTAAGGTTATTTACTAGAGGTTTCAGTAAAGAATTCTGTATTTATTGGTTTGTTAAAATCTTAAATCAAATTATTATCTTCATTAAAAATACCTAGATTATAAAGTTATTCTAGTAAAGTTAAATCAGCACAGTAAGCTTTTCAATTTACTTGTACCAAACCGGATACCATATCCTTGAAATAGTATCTCCAAGAGACCATAAGGAATAGAGAAATGTGTGTTCTCTTGTCATTCCGTGCTTCAGTATCATATTTTATCGCGTTTTGGCCTCTATATTGACAGCTTCCTGCACATAAAAATCCAGCAAAGTGCACTTGGCCAACAAAGTCGGTGCAATGAATGGGCAAACTTAGGAAAGTTCGTGTAAACATTTGCCAAAAGCAAACTGCCAAGGAGCGGAGGGCACACACACACACACACACACACACACATACAATGTGTGAACCCCAAACTATTATTAACCCGAGTTCATTGTTCATTGTTCGCTGTTCAGCAAATTGAAAGTTTGAAATCCCGGTGACGGCCACGCCAGTTGAAGGACATGAGGCCTTGAAAAGGTGACTTTCTGATTGGCATATTCAATTCAATGAGATGTCTAGATGTCAGTGTCATGGTTTAAATGGTATTGAGATGAGTGTGCTTCAGGGACTTGGATTATACTAACTCTTACCAGCTTTTGGCTAAGTGAACAACAGCGTTGGGTGCCTATATGTATGTTAATATAATAGTAGTATAACAAAAATAGGAGCTTTAATTTCTTACAAATCGAATGGTTACAAATAGAAGCTTTAGAGTATATCGAGAGGAAAAATTCGACATGATATATAGACACAAATATCACGCTCAATATCCTATCGAATATAATGAAATTTTAAGTATCAAAAACATCGATTTAAATGTTTAAATATCGATGTTATGGATTATTTCGAACAAATGTCCAACAATGTTAATTTGTCTTATTTTACCAACAATTAATACATCTATAAAACTAAATTTTTACAAAGTTCCTTATATTTTTTTCTAACAATGGTAGCTTACACTAAGCTTAAACTTAGGTCTTCTTTTCCACAGTTTGTTATATCAAAGAGAATACTTATTTATCGCTTAAAAAATCGATTTGTAAATAGGCCTCTGCCTTAAATAATGATACTGTATCGATATGTAAATATTTTAAGAGGGACTTTAGTAATTTTTTTTACATTAATATGAGCCTTTTCTTATAAAGAAAAAATGTAAAACCTTCAGTTGTTAGTAAAGTTGGTATTGGTTTACTTTATTTTCATGTATCCAAATTAACTTCTGTGACAGAAATATTTATGTTCTCTTTCCCCCAACAAAAATTAAAGCACACATTCAAAGTGAGCCATCATTCAGCCCACATCTACCATATTTAAATTTATTCCAGCCCTTATCAAAGGCCAATTGTGTTCGAATTAGGCCAAGTGCATGTTGCAACTATCGAGCCACTTGCTGGCAAACCTCGAATGAGTCCCAAGAGCTCATCCCAAGCGGCTCGGCTGCACTTAAAAAGCGCTTAAAGATGCGGGGAATAATACAAGAATAATTCGACTCGGTTCGCTGGAAGGGAAAACAATATAAATGCATGGCTTATTTACAAGCTGAGTGTGTGTGTGTTGTGCTCTCGAGTGCATACATAATGCCAGGCAGCGAGTGTGCAACTGACAAGAGGGAGAAGGGTAAAGTCGCTGATGGTATGTTCCCTAAGTGAATTACTTTTAAGTAACTGCGAACTCATTGAAATACCCACAGAGTGCCACTCACATGTGAAAGCTGATCCTGCGGTTCAGCCAAATGTATGTACTTTCAAGACCAATAAGCTATAGCCGCCTTTTAGGCCCAATGCCGGAATGAGCAGTTATGATCCCCTGATTTTCATTAGCCAAGCCTTTGGCCCTCATGAATAATGTATTTCAAGTTTATCATTTCTATGGGCTACATGTTGATTTAAGGCTTTTAAGGCTCGCCCCGGGCCAACAACTCTGGCCAGAAACAAAAAAGGGATACAAAAAATAACACAGATAGAGGGAGAGACAGAGAGAGGGGGATGCCTCCTCTTCACACCCTTCAATCCCTGGGCGGACAGATTTGGTTGTTTATGTAGTCCAGGGACGTGCAACGCAACCCTTTTGTCAATGAGGGAGAGAGACGTCCTTTCAAGGAGGAACCGGAGAAAAATACTGTTGCATATTTGATTGTCTCGTTCAATATTTACATATTCTCGGACTCGTCAGTTTCGTCCTGCGTTCTTTCCTTTTCTGCCTTTACCTTCTGTTGGTTTACGCTTCGCTTTCGAATATACATATATATCCTTCGACTGGCCAGGATCCACCAAGACGAAGCATAACCATTGGTAGATCCACTGCCATCCGGTTGAAATCAGAATTTGCATTTCTATTGTCTGGCCTCCTTGTTTCAGCTGCATCCCATTGGCATTGCGGTGGAGTCCTGGCCGCAAAAAAAAGCGTGTGAACGCCGTCACTTGTTTGGTGAAAAAATGCCAACCAAAAACAAAAAAGGACGCTATCCTGGCACGCACCTGATGCCAGAGGATCAAGGGGTCGTTGGCTATAACTGGTCTTACCGGCAATCGATAGTTTATGGCCGCAAAAGGAATAATCAAAGCGGTGCCAGTTTTTGTGTCTGAAATAATAATGGAACATGTCCAATATGTATATTATTTATAGCGTTGATTTCAGGTGGAAAATGTTGAAAAATATCCAGCACAGATTAAATATTTATAGGCTAAAAAACTCTCTTAACTTTGTATTAAAATAAAATGGAATTTACTTAATTCAAGCTAAAAGGTAACTGATTTAATTAGACTCCTGCAAAAGACACTTAATTAGAGTTTTCAAAGAAAACTACATAACACAGAGTTAAGTGCTCAAGTGGGGTTAAATTATGAGTCGTCTAAATCAATTAAAATGCGATTAAAAATATATATATGTGCATGCATAAACCCCAAGCATCGATTGTGGCTTTGCACATCATTTACATGGCAATCACCTCATAATATTGAGTCACTTTGTGGTCGGCCGCACACACATTCCACTTTCCCAGGCCCCGGAATGCGGCATTCTCTTGGGGATTTGGAGCTGCTCTATCGATTTACCTGTCGTCTCAATTAAATAAACATTTTTAATCAAGATGAGAGCACACACACACATCTATCTATTGGCCAGGCAAATATTTGCCAGAGCCGGAATAGATTGATAAGCGTGTGTTCGGACACGGATAAACAAATAAATAAAATGTAAACAAGCAACAAGCACACAAGGATATTTGACAGTCGCTTTCAATGCTTTCTGAATAATTTGTTGAAGCAAGGACCAAGTTTAAATGTCCTTTGCTCCTTGTGATTACAATTAAAATGCACAAAAACCGCAGGCTCCTTCACATACATATATTAAATACTTCGTGTATTCCAGTCACAATATTGAGAATATTTTTGCACGCATTGCGGCTTGTTTATGCGTCTGCCGAAGCGTAAAAAGTCGCACAATGTGACAGTTAAATATTGTGGGATATATGTTTTTTACGGAGGCCGGAGGAGGAGGCGAGAGCGTTGCACGTTGCACGTTCCACGGAAGCCAGGCGGCAATAACGGGCGGGCGAAACAAAAAGTTAATTAAGTTCTTAAAGGACGACCGAATGATGCCCTCTTTTTGTCGCCATTTCTCTTGTCCTTTTCGCGCTGTCCTCCTGCTCCTCCTACTCCTCCTCCTCCTGTGTGCTTTGCATATCTCAGCGAAAACGCTGACAACACTACAGCAGAGGAGGTGCACCATGGAAATGAACGAGGGCGCGAAATCCTCGCACGCCGGAGGTGCTGCCTGGCTCACATAAATTGATTCCATACAAAATGGTATAATTCATTCTCGTTTCGTTTGCACCTCGATACCCGGGAGGGAGGCTGGCTGCATTGTACAGGATGCCCGGCTGCTGGGTCCCAATCCTCCGGATTACCATCGCATCCGCACTGGCTGGACAATATAGTAAATCATGCCGTCCAATGGGGCCAAAAGTGTCCGGACAAATCAACTTTATTTCGGGATTTGAGTGGGGAAAACGATTTAAAGCTGAAAGTGTACGGATTTTGAAAGAGTTTTAGATTTTTAAATGGGAACCTAATAAGTCCTGTTGGTTAACTTTAATATTCTTTTTATATTTTAGTTATTAAAGCTTTAGTTCTCGGGAATTTGTTGAAGCCTTTCTCCCTTTTCTCTCTCTCTTGTAACAATTCCCTTTTAAACTTTATCAGTCTCTTGGTTAAAGGTTGTCCCTTGGACTAATTAGTTTACTAACCATTAACACCACACCTTTTCGTTTCCTTTTGGGGGAAAGTTGCAGGACCTAAAACTTGAAATGGCGCTCACGTAAGGAGTTGACACCGCGACTTTGGGCCAACTCAGCGGCCACTTTGTGTGTCAAGTCAATTTATATTGGGCGCAAAGAGCGGACAACGGGCGACAGGTGAGCAAAGCTCCTGGCCATAACTCAAGGACTCAAGGAGTCGAACGAACGAAGGCATCTACCAAATTTAATTACAGCTACATATTAGTTGGTAGTTGCATAAACAACGAACAGGGCGTGGTCGTTCGGGGGAAGTCTGGCGAAGTGTTTTGCAATTTTAGCAGGCGGCCAAATTGCAGGGAATCTCCTGTTCCAACCGCTCCTCCCAGTCCTCCCTCTCCACCGCCCACTCCTCCTCCTGCTGTCACTTCAGTTTTCTGGCTAGCTTGGACAAACTTGAGCCAATTTCATGCTGCAGACCATGAGAAAAAAAAAACAGGAGGAGGTTGGCTGGTATAAGGAGGCGGACTGACGTCTATTACTTGCCTTCTCAGCGCTCTCAACTGCTGCAGAGTGTGTGTGTGTGTGTATTTGGTCGGAGCCACTGTCTGGGCCAGGGCCATAAATTATTAAATTTTAACAAGTTTTTATGCAACGGCAACATCCTGTCTCCTTGTCAGACAACCGCCATCCTCCCAAATCGGGCAACTTGGTTTACTTTGTCAGTGGCCAGTACGTGACCGAGAGCCGGAGGGTTGTCGGGCAGAAGGCGGTGTATCCTTTGCCTCCAGCTGCTGCCACGCCTCTAATTGCAAGGCATGCGGCCACTTTGATTGCAATAATGATATTATTAATTGTAACAACTTTCCGCTCTGAAGGCTTCAAAAACAGGACTTAAAACTGGACACTGATGGGGGAGGAGCGAGGCGGAATTATATGCGAAAAGTTTTTAGCTTCAAAATAAGGCAATTTATTTTAATGTTTTTATATTATTTAATTTAAAAATAGGAAGAAATTGGGAAGTTTAACTATTTTTATTGTATTTAAATCTAACCTTTTTCTCTTTAAGAATTATTAAAAGGATTTAATTAGGAGAAGAGTGTAAGCTTTTATTTATCACAAAAGAACTATAAACTCAACAGCCTTAGAGTGTCTTTAAAACAATTAATCCGCTGATGAATTCATCCCTTAAACTAACTAATTAAATTTATAGAACTGGCACAAGTCTAGCCCGAAGCCATTGTAAACATTTATCAAAATTATGCAACAATGTGAGGAAGAGCTTAACATAATAGCAGGAAGATAAGCCGCATTAAAACCTACATTAAGGGATTTAATTTAATGCAAACTAAAAGAGAAATAATAAGCATAAAGAGGTAAGGAAAACAGGTGAATGAGAGCCAGATAGTCCTTTATTCCTTTAGCACTAAGAACAAAACCGAGGAACAGAAAACAAATTAATTATTATAATTACAAAGAAGGGGGCGGGTACGGACGGTCCATGGTTCGCGTACATTTCATTGCCGCATTGTAAAATGAACTCCGGCTTTAATTACAGGCCATAGCCGGCACTTTTACCGCCAACGAAACGAACGCAACACGTGACTCCAGCGGCCGCAGCCTCCTCCTGGCTCCTGGCTCCTGGCTCCAGGATTCAGTGGCAGAGGCGGCAGCAGCAGCAGCAGGCCGAAATGGTGGCCATAATTACAGAATATTATGCTGCTTAACGAGAGAGTCTTCTGGCACTGTCTGCGGCGAGCAATACATTATTTATGCCATTATGTGAGGGAGGCGTGAACCCCGGGAACCCCATGAAACCTGAGCGAGGGAGCAAAATCTGTGCGTAAATTTATTCAAAAGTGTCGCCAACGTGACCGACATGACAAAGGAGTTGGCCATGTCCAAATATGCATAAAATGGCAGTGACAATTGATGGGAGGATGTGTGATACCATCGCAAGGAAGAGAACCCTTTGCATTCGAATCGGTTTTATGGCCTACTTATGGGGGAACACAGCTGCCTTGGCTTATTGCTATTACCAAAGATATTTTAATAACAACAAGCCACATGTCATACGATTTTTTGTTCTATTATAATAATTATGGATGGATTTATACGCTCTCTAATTTCTGATTTAATTATACTTATAAATTATATAAATAAATCTGTTACTTGTTAGTAACTTGTTAAACCAACTTCATGGCCAAATCCGCTCAACTTTTCACCTTGGCTGATTATTATTACCCCCTATAACTATTACTAACAACATCAGTGAGATTTCAACTTCAAGTTTAACTAGGATAACCAAGAACCCGGCCACTTATTATTTATGAAAATTGTTTTGCCTGCCACTTGCCACTTGCCCTGGCCGGCAAACAAAACAAAAAAAACGAAAAGGAAAAATAATAGACAAGTAGGAAATGGGAAAAAGAAAAGAAGGAAATTTAAATAAAAATGAAATTTCTTTAGTTTTTACTATGCAAATTGCTAATTGCACTCATCAACGGTGTGGCCCCCTCCTCCCCCTGCGCTGACCGTCTCCGCTGCTGCTTCCTCTAATGAGAAATGCAAAATAGTCTCAATTTATAAAATGTTCAATGGCAAAATGGGGGAAAAAAAAAAGAAAACGGGAGAGCAGCCGAGAGCTGCAAAGCTGAAAAAGATGAGCGGCGAGTTCGTTAAGGCAAAAATTAAGCACTGGCCGGGGAGCAGGAGTGGCAGGATACGAGGAGAACTGGTGGGTCCTCCTGCATAGGAACCTAAGTGCCCAGAAATGCGCACGCACTGAGGCGTACAAATTGCTAGGGGACCTGGAAGCAGGGCGAAGAAGACGCCAAGCTTTCTCCGCGTAGATTTAAACAAAGGTTCCCCAGCGCCCTTTTTTTCCATCCTTCCTTCGTCCCTTTTATCACGGCGGGGAGCATTATGCACAGCGCGAGGTGGTTGGCGCCGGAAGTGGGCGGCGAATGTCACGGATGCCACAGCAAGGCGCAATAAGTGTGAAGTATTTGCATGAGAATAAACACGGAACTGAGCAGCTCCCGGAAGAGGAGACAGAGGAGGGGCCAGGAAAAACAGCAAGGAAATGAAAAGACAATAAGAGAGAGACTCTCCTATTTTTTTTGTTGCCATTCCAACTTGTTAATTGAAAGATTAAATATTAAGGCTATCTTTTTCTTAATTCATTTTATTTTGGAGCCAGCCAGCAGCAGCAGCAGGTGCAATGCCGCTCACAGATTCACAGCACTGCACCGCGTTCCATTGCCGGGAATTCCCCTCGGTTCGAGTATAACAGTTTCGTGTGCCCAAGCTCCCCAAGCGGGCTCTGAGCTCTTAAGAGCCCAGGCAGGCGTCTTACCGGCACAATGTACAAGTAACTTTACATAAATATGCAAAATTCGAGTGAACCGGATTCATTTGCATATTTTATACATCTTGATGAAGGCTGGAACACTGCCATGTAGAAGTGGCATAATTGAGGCTATCAACTGCTGCTGCATACGTTGCGAATGCAAATGAAACAAAGGCATCCGTATAAACCGATATACTCCATCGGGTAACGGAGATGGATGGCTGGATGGATGGCGTTGAGCTATTTAGATAAAATGCTTTGTAGGCCCGGTTGCTGGAATAAATAATTTAAATTCTAAAATAACCTACATAGGGCTTGGGGCGGGGGGGAAAGGGAAATTGAACATCCGCTGCAGGGCCAAAGTAGACAGAGACATGGCAAGGCGGCAACAAAAAAGCAGGAAAAAGCGGACATAGCCACGGACGGAAGCCATCCGTAAAGCCCAGCTCAACTATCACACGGCTGGCATGTTCTACACAGGGCCAACTTAACTTAACTCAACTGAACTGAGCGCGGATGCAACGAAAACTAAATAAATGTGCTTGCTAGGGTGGCCCAATAATATCACTCATACGCCATGTGGTCCGCTGGAAGGACATTATACTATTCAGCATTATTTTTATAAGGGTAATTATTATATAAGGTAAGGTATATAAGGTAATTATTAATTATAATGCTAATTTTAAATAATTAGTATACATATATATTAAATTTAATATTTAATAATATTACGTATACGCCATGTGTTCAGTTGGAAAGACACATTCAACTTTTCTGTAATATTTTTGTAGAGAGTTATCTTTGTAAATAAGCTAGAAAAAATATATAATTAATTTAACTATATTTAGTTAGACCTTATTAATTGAAAGGGTCTTTATTTTTGAAACAAAAACCCATAAATATAACAGACCCATTAATATTTAATACTATAAATATAAAATACAATATTTAATACCCTAAAACTATCACATTTTCCTTACATTTCCCTTAAGGTTCACCCCACCACATATATATATACCCATATATATAGTTTAGTGGCTGATAATGCTGATGACTCCTAGGCTCGGAGATACTCGCATTTTCGGGGCCGCCGCTGATGACGCTGCCGACGTAGGTCGAGCGTGCGAAAATCCAAACTCAAGGCGGCAGGGGAAATGGATAACCATGAATGAATGAAAGGCGGATGTTCGCCACCAAGCCGCCGTCAGCAGAGCAGCGATTACACCAACAATTAGGGCCAAAAGCGAAGCTAAGCGCCGGAATCAGATGGAGTAGAAAGAGCTCAGAGAGCGCCAGAGCCAGAAACATTCAGCAGTTAGTCAGGATCCTAGGGAGGAGAGGGGACGAAGCAGAAGTCCTGCCACAGTTTAGGACTGTGGGGATAAGCAAAATAATGTGACAAGGCTAAATGGCGGAGCTGACATTGCACAACTCCGGCTGGTTGGCTGGCTCGCTGGCTGGTTGGTTGCTTGGTTGGTTGGTTGGTTGGTTGACTTGGCATGGCCAAGAGCCAGGAGCCAGGAGCCAAGTGACTGTGAAGCGGGAAGGTGACCTGCGAGTTGTCGTCGTCGTCGTCGTCGTCGTCATGGCGGCGCGGACTAGAGATTCCCATATTTTAAACTGACTAAGCCCAACTTTTGTGACTTTTAATTGCAGTTAAATGTAATTACAACCCGGGCCGAGTGCATTTTCGCTTTCAAAAAGGATGGGACATTTTAGTCGGGTAATTAAAATGGATTTTTGGCCTTAGTTTTTAGCTTTTTATCAGTCTATATTTCAATTTATCAATAATAAAGCTCTGTTAAATAGTTCTTATTTAAAAGATTTTTTAAAATAAAGTTTACATACTTATTTTAGTTATAAACATGTTTCTAAATTTCTCCAAATTAGTTTTTAGTTTGAAAGAAATTGCTGAGGCTGTAACCTATCAGATGAAAGTTATTTATAGCCCTCTGGCTCACGTAAAAATGTAGTTATAAATGTGATGCCAAGTCATAAATTAACTAAAATGTCTGTGTTAAAATATTCTCCATAAAGCGAAGCTTTCAAACCGCCAAACTAAACACTAAAATCGATGCTGGGGCAGTCATGCATAAGACCTACAATCGACATGTTTCAATCGAGGATAAAACACTCTAGTCACACACACAGAGGGCACAAGTCCTGGTTACAAGGATTACATTGCTTAACTGTCCGTACTTTGGAACTTGCTCGAACATACTTATTCAAATGCATTGTAACTTTACTGTTGCCGCTGCTACTGTGGTGGCTGTGCGAACTGTGGGTGTGTGCGAATTGTGGGTGTGCGAACTGAGTGTGTGCGAACTGTGTGTGTGAGTTCGGCTTAAAAAGTTGCCACGACTTTGGGGGCAGGACCATTATTGAGGGGTATCTCGAGAGAGACAAAGTATATTGATTTTATGAGTGAAAGTTATTGTAAATAAAGTTTAAATAGAATCTGGCAAAGAAAAGCCTTTGTTTATTATTTTTGTGTGCTGTATGTTTTGAAAAATAAATGTTATGAATTACTACAATTATTAAACACAATTTAATACCAAGAAGAATATTATTTTCAATACGTAAAGAGTGATATTGAGTAAATTAAACCCCAGTCGAATATGATGCGTACACCCCTCAATCCCTGAACTTCCAGTCAATGCCAGTCTTTTCTATATATATATATATAGTATATATTCCACATATGCGGAGTTCGTTCCCCGAAAAAAGAATTGTTCAATTGCCAGAACATAAACGTGTGCGTGCATTTTTTTTCTTTGCGGGCCATTCCCCATTGTTAGTTTGATTTAGGCGGCAGTATATATGAATTATTATTGTTAAATATGGATATTTATTGCGCTTTCCCAGACCGATTGTTGTAATGCGAAACTGCAGCTACAGCTGAGGCACAAAGCCCTTGATCTGCCGGACAATCGGAATATGCATATATACATATATACACACTGTTATGGAATTTTATGGCCAGCATAATGGGCTACAATTTGGTTCCATTTAGAAGTTTCCTCATTTCGCTTATATTTATTTCTTTCGAAAGCAGTGAGAGACAAGAGCCGGAGAGCCTGCAAATTTAATTGCACAAACGTTTTGTTGAAACCAAAAATGAGGATGAAATGAGCAAGTTTCCGAGTCCCTTTTTTTGGGCTAATCAAAAATGTTGCCAGTAGTGCTTTTTAATTGAAATTTGTGGGGGCCCAAAATCAAAGGATCCTCCTCGAGTGCTCGAGTGCAATGAACGCAATTAGTTTTAAAGCGCAATGTAATTTGATTTCCATTAGGGAAGCCAAGAAGGAAGGGAAATTATCAAAAAGAACAACGAGACAGACCAATTGCAAAATGCACAGAAGAGCTTGGAAGCTGGGGGAGCTTGAGCAAATATAAAATTTATGTGGATATAAGAGGGGGGGAGGATGGGGTCCCGGACATAGCCCCTGGCTTGAGCCATAAATTGTAACGGCTTTTGGCCCTCTACCTTATGCAGATTTGTTTAACTTCAAAAGGAAAACAACAAATTGCCCAGGAACGGATCGGTAGCTCGTACGTACGTACTTTATGTACTTTATGTTTCTTTCTTTTTGTATTTTATTTAGCTTGTTTTGTGTTCAGTTTTTTGCCTTCCTTTTTTATTATTTCTCCTCCGCTCAAACATTAATCCACTAAACCGTAAACAAACGAGCTAGTCAACAAAAGACCAACATGGCGTATGAGCTATTAAGTGTGGCCCGTGTGTGTGTGTGTGTGTGCGTGGAGTCTAGCCGTATTTTAAGCTTACAACCCGGCTGCTTCCGCATTCTATTTCCCTTGTTTTTTAAGCCAACTGCAACTGCAGCTTTTATTTCCAATTGTGTATGCGCCTTTTGCGATTTATGGTACTGCGAAAAGCCATTAAAAAACTAATTTTTAAAGGAAAAACTTCACGCACAAGGGAAGCTAAGGATGTATTCAAAGTAGTTTCCTTTTAGCCTGAATAAACTCCAGGACAAAGCGGGATATTGTATGATTTCAATCACTTTATTTCATTGTTTAATTTCGCAGTAATCCAATTTAATTCAAACCTTTTGGCTGAAAACATAAAATAATTCCGAATGCACTTGCTTTGAGAATTGAAAAATTAAATATTTATTTGCACGCTGGCAAAAGTTTGAGGACCCAAAAGTGCTTATCCTTTCGGCACGCTGGCAAGGTCGAACCGCAGTTGGTGGCAACTTGCCTTTCATTGGCAATCCCTCGCTCTCTCTCTATTCGTATTTGTATTTGTTTCTGTTGTTGCTTTATTTTCTGGCAAGTATTTTTATTCGAGAACAAGCTGAAGCACAAACACAAACACACAGCCAGCAGGCAGGCAGGCAGGCAGGCAGGCAGCGGCAATGAAAGTTAAACAATGTTTGCGGCTTTGCTATCCGTTTCCGCAATAATTTCTCGGATCCGGCTGCGAGCGTTTTGTGCCCTTGACACGATTTCCACAGCCGCCCCGCCCCGCCCCGAGAGCGGAAAACTTTTGATTTCGCCACAAGATAATTTGCCAGCTAGTCAAGGATCTGCAGGGGCGTGGGGCGTGGGGCGTGGCACTGGGTCGCGGCCACTTAAAGTAATGCAAAATAATAAAAAAAAAAGAGGTAGAGAGAGAACGCGGCAATCCAAATAAGGAAATCAAAATGGCAAAGCAACATAAAAGACGAGCGAAAATTGAACATCCTGCAGCAGGATGCGTTGCGGGTAGCCCAGGGTGAGCAGGGGAGCAGGCAAAGAGGAGGAGAGGAGCAGCATGCCAGTGCCAGTGCCAGTGCCTGTTCCTGTCCCGGCCAAGACGAACACCATAATTATGGGTGACCGCGATAAGGAGCAGCCGCAATGAATGTAAGGGAATTGTGCGAGTCCACTCCAGGCTGCACGGGACAATTGCGGCCAAGGACTGCGCCCTAACAGTGTTGGCCAAGGACCTATTTCAGAAAGAAGGATGGCTTTCTTAAGAAAAAAACTGGCTAAGAAGGAAAATATTTACAAAATTACAAGGGAAATAGTTAAGATGATAAACGAAATTAAAGGAAATTCTAGATTTTAAAGGGTTATTATTTTATTATTATTTTATAACTTTAAAAATGTTAAATATTCAACTATAAAATATCAAGGAAAATAACAGGGATACTCTGTTGACAACCCCAAATCCAAACCCATAAAAAACCCCTGACAAATCACCAACACTGACGCCTCAGGAGCAGCGCGCAGCGAAAGTGGATGGCACTCTCTGCTCCTCCTGCGTGCTCCACAGGCTCCTCAATCTCGGACGAGTGGTCACCCTGTATGGGATGGCAGCGGGGCGGGACGGAGCGGTGCGGGGTGCTGCTCCTGCTGGTGTGCCACTTTGTGCAATGAGAAATTTCCGCTTGCTCGCTCCTTTTGCTTGAAGGATGACATTTTTGCAAATTGCCATCATAATAATAATCAAATTCGTGTAAATTTGTTTGCAAATTCAAGAAGGAAATGGTGTCAGCTGCCCCCGGTTCCCCCGCCCCAACAGATGGTTTTTGGGATTATCAAGTTAATAGCTTTTCTCTCGTTGAAATTGAAAACATCATTCAGAGCAACTACAACGAAACTACACACAGAGGCGGGCCAGGCAACAGCAAATTATTTGCCAGGCGCAAACGGATGGCTATTAATTACTTTTATTTAATTGGGAAAGGCAAAACGGGTCAAACATTGCAATTATAAATATTTAAGGGTACACTTAACTGTTGGGCAAACGCAGTGATTACATTTGCACCATGTTTAATATATATATTTTCAATAAATAACTAAAGGTAACTAACGTTTGTTTCATATTTAAGGAAGAAGTTAAGGAATAACTTCCATATCTCAACCTGTATTAATTATTGTATGGAAAGTCATGAAAATTCAATTGTAAGCGAGAAATGATTTATGCCCTTTGAAGATATTAAATTCTGCACAATAAATCTGCAAAGTAAGACCGCAGGCAGTAAATATTTCAATGCCGGAGCCGAACAAGTTCCCAGGATATGAATTATAACTTTGAATTGACTTCCCCGGCATTCATTTCCTGCTGCTGCTGCTGCCTTTCACACCTACCTACACCTCTATACACGCATTTATGCCAACACCTTGTAAGAGTGTAATCCCCCGTTCGTATTCTAGGCCACACAATGCAAGATCTGCTTTATGGCAACCTCGAGTGGCTTATGGAGGCAAGGAGGCAGGCCCTCTCAGGGAGCTACTGAATGTGTGCCAGCAGCGGACAAGGCCAGGTGGGAAGCATGAGCAGGAGCAGGAGCAGGAGAAGCAGGTGTGCCTCAAATCCTCTTTGGGGGACTTTTAAGGGCGATAAACCAGCATTAGTTCCCGTTCCTGTTCATGGAAACTCGCTTAATTTCAATTCCAGGCGGTCACCAATCGATGGGGTTGAACCTGCCACAACTTCTTAGCCTGCATACCCTTTTCCTCCTGGTGGCATGGCTGGCTGGCACGTCAAAAGTTTCAGTCAACTTCATTAGGCCAAATCTGACGGCCAACAGGCGGCTAAGGGCCAGCACAGAGAGCACCAAGCACCACGTCATGGTCAGCCACTTGTGGAATATCCTTTGCATTCTGGCCGCTGGCGTTGAAATTAAATGAAGCAGAAACTTGGGCCAAGTTATTTAACCAGCGATAGGCGGCCCAGTTGCCCTTTTCTGGCTGACTGGCTAACTGGCTGACTGGCAGAAATTAAATGCCGTGCCGATTTAAAGGCAGGACTTCACTTCCTCCGTACTCATGCCTGGGTCGAGTGAATTCACAGTTCGTTTTCCCTGGCATCACCTTGCTAACTTATTCGGCTCTTTGCCGGCTGATTGTGGAGGGCGCAAAGTTTGCCGCTCAAAAAGTTGTCCTCGAGGGTAAAATAACTTTGACACAAAAGTTGGTCAAAACCAAAAACCTTTCAGGCGTCCACTTTCCGCCAACTCCTCTCCAGCGCCTCGTCCTGAATGCTAATCAAGACAAGCAACTGGGGCTGAGTCCGAATCTGAATAAACTTGAGGAAAGTGCAACAAGAGCCACCGAGGAGACCGGAGGAGCCAAAGTTGATTGCCATTGCAATGGAGCTTAACCAATAATTGTCCGATTCCTGGCAAGCCTGTTAATGAGTGATGAAAGGGGGCTCCATTTAAAGTCCTTAAGTAAAATAAATAATCCCAGTAGGCTGTCCTGGAATAAAAGCCAACAAGAAATCATTTAAGTTGTGGAAAAAACTCAAAACCTAAGCAAAATCTATAAACCCTTACAGGAGGTTACCCAGCCACTTGCCAGCCCCTTGAAGCACACAGTACTCCCTCGATGAGATTGACTGCCCTGGGGCGCTCTGTGGGCGCCATGGGCTGTGGCTCCCTGGTCACCTACCTGGCCATACAGCTGCTAGAACGGCGGCAATCTGAAGCTTACCCAACCGGAGGACAGGGAGATGGCGGTGAGAAATCAGAAGTCCAGGCCAGTGGCGCCTGGCTACATCATTGGGATAGGCACAAGTCCGCGCCGCAAAAATACAACTCTTCCAATGGGGAAGAGTCCTCTGCGCTGCGTCACATCATCCTGGTGCGGCATGGCGAGTACTCCAGGACCATGTATGGCAGCCACCTCACAGACCTGGGACGCCTGCAGGCGCAGAGAACGGGCCAGCGATTGCGTGAAATGGGTGTGTCCTGGGACCAAGTGGTGACCTCCACTATGCCGCGGGCCCAGGAGACGGCCACGATCATTCTGAAAGAACTAAACATGGATACGCTGAAAATGAAGCACTGCTCCCTGCTGCCCGAGGGCACACCGTATCCCGCGGATCCACCCTCCAAGGCCAGTTTGCGCAGCGTGAAGCTCTCCTATCAGCGAGATGGCGCTCGCATCGAGGCTGCCTTCCAGCGCTACTTCTTCCGGGCCACGCCGGAGCAGGAGCACGATTCCTATTTACTAATTGTGGGCCATTCCAATGTGATCCGCTACCTGATCCTGAGGGCCCTGCAACTGCCGCCGGCTGCCTGGACGCGTCTCAACCTGAACCATGGCTCCATTACCTGGCTCACGGTGTATCCAACGGGCTACGTGAGCCTCCGGTGCCTGGGCGACTCGGGCTTCATGCCCGTGGCCCAGCTGACCCACCGAAGGCCGCTCTCGACGGCAAAATCAGATATAGTAACTAGTAACTAGCTCATGATTAAAGCACTACTCTATGTCGCTCTCTCTCGGAATCAGGCAGAGTGGAAACGTGACTTCCTGTGCAATTTTGTCGCAACTGAAAAACCACTTTAACTTTGGCCAAAATCACTTGGCCAACACACACTCACACACACACAGACATAGCACAGTCATAGCACAGCTGCAACTGCATCAGCCTGGGCATCTGCATGTATGCATTCCCTCTCTCCAGTGGCCACATCCACTGGCAACCACCGCCTGGTCGTTGGCACATTTGCGCCACTCTTTCGGGATTGTCTCTGCTCATTAGTGCGGCTTTAATTTTGGTTATTGCGCCTGTCCCATGTTGTTCGGTTTTGGTTTCCGGTTTTGGCTTTCGGTTTTGCTGGCTTTGCCTTTGGTTGGGGTTTGAGTTTGAGTTTCGCTGCCTTTTGCCGTTGGCGTTTCATTAAATTTGCATCCGTCCACAATTTGAATTTAATTTGTTCGGTGGCTGAAAATTGCATTATACCCGGAGCATCAGGAGCAGCCGGAGCAGCCGGAGCAGCCAGAGCAGGCAGAGCTTCTCAACTGCCACTCACAACGAGTGTCAGCTGCTAAATATTTGCCTCGCCACAGAATTTCTAGAGCACATAAAAAAAAGGGAAATGTTTACTTTATGCCCCTGTTATTGCTGTTGCGGTTGGCTGCCTCACAATGGCCCTCATCGGCCCTCGACGTCCCATAAATGTGCATATATAATGTGGGGGGGTGGTGGCCCGGGGAGCGATTATTCCATCAGCCAAGGAGCCGAAGATAGGAGGCTACGGAGTGGATTATTTAAGGACGAAAGTGATTTATTGACATTAAATTGACAAGCCCATAAATGGCTTTGATTTAAGGCCTTGGGACGCTCTAGCTTACTTGTAGTTTTGCAGATTGGAGATGGGGAAATTAATAATAATATTCTTAAAGTGAAATCATTATAGTTTGCAAGTCTTAGCTCCCATTTGTCACTGTTCTGAAGGGTTTAATATTGCATAAGACCCTATTAAGTGGATTATTGAAATACAGTACATACACATATTAAGAGGATTTTATGTGAAACAGTTTGTATAGGAAATGTATAAGTTTGGGAGAGGGAAAAGATAATTTTTCCTTATCGATCGTCTTTAGATGTATTCTTTACTCGTGGTTATCGTCGACTTTACTCTTTATCTTTACTTGTCGTATCTACTCTTTTTTATTCGTCGTACTTATTCGTCATCTGTACTTTTCGTCCTTACTTCTCGTCGCTACTCGGCGTAATAAAATTCTTTACTCGTTATTTTAACTCGTTGTATTTACTCGTCACCTTTACTCGATCTTGATCTTCTTGCTCTTGCTCGTCGCTTATTCGCTCGCAATAAAAAAGTCTGCCGCCAGAAAGTAGAAAACTATTATTACGACAAAAGTGTGGGATTTTTCATAGTTTTTTATTAGTTATTTATGATTTCTTATATATCCTTTTAATTTAATTTTCAGTAATATAATCCCTGCTTTTACTCAACTTTCAAAATGACAAGTAAGAAAGCTTTCGTTGCCTAACATTTTTAATTTTAGGTTTCTGTTACCCATTTACATATGCTTCATTTTATTGTTTTTCGAGTTTACCAAAAAGAAAAACCCACTAATAATGCAATTCTGGTTTCTGTGGCTTGCCCTCTTTAGATTCATGGCCAAGGCGGATCACGGTGCCATCAGTGATGTGAGCGACGAAACCTTTGAGCTCCTGGTCTCTGGCGGCTATAGGCCCACCGACACCAGATGGAGCCGTCATGTGGTGTCCATTCGGACGCTCAGATATTTGAAGACTCCTGGCGACAATCACTTCTGCGCCGGCATCCTGGTCAGCAGTCGAGCCGTGCTAACCGCCGCCCACTGCCTGACGGAGTAAGTGTCGGGATTATCTTTGCTTTTGGCCTAACAATTCCCCCACAGCCGGTACAAGGCCACGCTGAAGCCGCGTGGCATCCAGGTGGTGTTCGGTCACATTAACCGGCTGTCCAGTTATAATTTGGAGCAGGAAAGCCGGATCGCAGATCGCCTGACGGTACATCCGGAGTACGAGCGCTACAAGAAGAACGACCTGGCCCTTATCCGGCTCAGCGAGCGAGTTCCCAGCCAGAATCGCGAAGTGCAGCCGCTCCTGTTGCGCCGGGTGGCGAACTTGACCGAAAACATCACCTGTACCACCATGGGCTGGGGTCAAATTTATCAGGTGAGAGCCAGGATCTAGCCTTGGCACTCCTCCATCATGCCATAGTGATTACTTTCAGCATGGACCGTACTCGAATGAAATCATGTACCTGGACGTGGTCGTTTGCCCGCCCTCCGTGTGCCGCAGTAAATCCGACTCGTATAATGCCGAGGATATCATATGTGTGCATCCCAATACCGAGGGTAAGATGTGCGCCGGTGACATGGGCGGACCGCTTATCTGTAGCGGTGCTCTCGTCGGAGTCATTGCTGGGACCCTGGGCTGTGCTAGCGGCCAGGCCATGAAGTTCGTCAGCTTTCCATACTACAAAGATTGGGTACAGAAAACGATACTTGCCTTCAGAGACGACGGCGCTACACTCTCCCTGGACATTTTGCTCCTTTGGACTTGGCTAGGTGCTCAACTCTACCTGCTCCAGCCTTAATAAAGTCCTCTTGAATGGAGTGTTTATCAGCAGAGAGGGAGATCTAGAGAGCGCCTAAGATGCAGAAGCCTCTTGTGTGCATACCCATCAGTACGGTTTGTTCAAGTAACTCCATCAGGGCAACCTCAGAAATCAACTGTCTATAAAATATTTGGTATATTCATTAAATAAGTGTATATGTGAGTACAAAATTATTATTATTTAGGGAGGTAAATAGGGAGGCAACACCAAAGAATTTCCATATGCTTGTCATATTTCTGCTGGCGACGAAATTCGCGCTCTCTCTCCTCTCACAAAGTTGCTCTTCAGGTAATAGCAATTGCTCCCTGACTGACACTGATAATCTCTCTGACAATCACAATCAAAAGCAGGTGTCAAAGGTTCTGGGAATGTGGCCAAGCTATATGCACCTATTCCAGCCAAAAACAAGCCGAACTTCGCTGATAGCTGGCTCTGTCGGAGCTGGGTCATCATTTGCGTTTGATGCAGACAGACTCCACACAGAATTTAAGTTTGAAAAGCCCTTCGGGGCCGGCGTGCAAATCTGACGTAAAATGCATAAATCAAAGGCAAATTGAATTTTAGCCATGAAAGGCACTTCTGGCACGGAGGCATTGCAGCTACCAAGGCCCACAGTTGCCGGCGATGTCGTCGTTGTCGTTGTCGCTGCTGCTTCTGCTGCTGCCGTTGCCGTTGCCGTTGCCGTTTTCGTTGTCGTTGTCATTGGCGTCTCCCGCTGAGAGCTCTGACAATATGTTGAGGAAAATTCCGAGGAAAATGACATCCCCCCCTCCCCCTCGTTCATGGCCAACTTTAGTCCGCTCTCCGCTTTCGGATCTGGCAAAAACTTTGTCTGGCTTGGCGTTGATGCAACTTTAAAGCAAAGTCTACTTAATGCAAAGCTCAAGGCGCCTGCCGCCAACACAAACAAAAACTGCGAAATTGGTCGTTACTACTTATGAGATATATATTTGGCATTTTCACGAGAGCTTTTAGCGAGGCTTTGCCGGAGATCTAGAGTGACATGGCGACGAGAACTAAATCGCAGATGGATCTCAAGAGGTCTTTGGAAGGATAGCATTTGGTGAGGAGAACATTGCCATATGAGGGCGTACATATTATTGTCTTAATATTAAGTCAGAATCCAGAAGAATTTTATGTACCTTTATAAACATACCTTTAATAAAACGAACTTTCAGGACTAACTGAATTTTATTTAGCATCTGAGATACTTTTACGTTAAGTCCTTAAAAATTTTTTATTAAATTAATTAAGCAATCTTTAAAGCTTAATACCGAAAGTACTAATATATCGATGGTTATTGTTTAATTTTTGTAAAAAAAAAACCTAAATAACACTGGCAACTTGTAGTACCTTTGACGTGCTAAGACAAAGAACTGTATAAGAAGTTTAAATGTTGTTTAAATAATTTTCCCGCCATTGCAACCACGTGCTTTTCCCCCCCAAAAACGGAAAAATGTCACCCAACCAGCAACTCAGTATTCACCATACGCCTTTTTATGCATTTTCACTCGCCGGGTCTGTTGTCTAATGCAAAAAGTAAAATAGGGAAAAATTTCTAAGTTTTCTTCGCTGATTATTTGGGCCTAACACCTTTGCAGCGTTCAGTCGTCTGACGGCGCTGGTCGAGCTTTGTGCTAAAATCGCGGAACAAGTCAAGTGAGGAGGATATATAAATATATACATATACATATATATATTGGTACGATTCTGCTAATTATGTGGAAATGAATAATTAATTGACTAGCAATTGCCGGGTTGCTGATTGCATGTGCAAAGTAAACAGCGAAAAATTGTCACAAAACCACATGAGGTTGGAATACGCGATCCCGTGGTTCTCGGTTTACATATACATACATATTGCAGCGAATCGATATCGATATCAACTCAATTTCGGGTTTCGGTAACGCAATGTTCAAATAAACGAAACGAATCAACATATCAAACTAATTGCATTCGAATTTAAATAAAACGTTCAATTAAAAGCATGATTTGCAAAGCCAAACCCATAATCACACCATAAATGCGTGTATGTGTATGCCTGAGCCAGTGTGTGTATGTAGGGAGTGTGCCGCTGTGTGAGTGAGTCTTTAGACAGAAAGAGAGACAGACAGAGAGTGAGAAAAAGAGAGAGAGAGAGTGAGCGAGAGAAAGCCAGGGCTTCGGCTCGACATCAATCAATTAATTGGGAACCCAAACGAGGTGCGTAAGTTCATTTGGCGTGCAATTTGTTAATTAATCGAATTCGGTGTATTAGCAAAAACTGGAGCGTTAAGTCTGACTCATTATCGGTGGAGTTATATGAATGCAAATAGCTGGTGACTTCGTTCTGACTGCAATTATTCCAATACCATTAGGGAGCTTGTGGCTTGGTTCTGTTTAAAGTCAGCTTTTCAGCTGCCTAAAAGTATGCCAAAAATGTCTAGATTTACTCTTCCGGTTTAGGGAAGTCCAAGAAACTTTATTTCATTTATAACTAATGTTACTTGATAGTTACTTTAAGCACATAATAAAATGTAGCATCCCATCATCCAATATACTTAAATCTTTGATTTATCTTTTAATTAAAAGGCATACTTTTAGCTGCCACAAGTATTATTTATCTCTAAATATCTCACAAATAACTTACTCATTTATTACTTAGTACTAAACCTTAGTAAATTGATAGTTATTTTATGCACTTAATAAAGTGTAGCATACTTTCAGGCAACATTTTTAATGCTTTAAAATCTCCTTTAATTTTTAAGCATTCAAAATAGCTTTTTCGTTACTATTAACAATAGTCATTTAAAATATAGCATAATAAAATATAGCATAAAATAAAAGCATAATTTTAGGTTCAACAGATATTACTTTATTTTCACAAAACATCCCACAAATAACTTAATCATTACTAAGTACTAACCACTACTCATATTCTTTGCACCAATACAACCACAAGTACAAGTACAATACATTGTAAATAACTTTACTCTAAGCCCTCCAGAGAAAAGCCCTTTTACTCAATGTTGACCCAATGCATTGAACTCTGCCACCTCGCTCTATAATACTTCGTCTGTTATCATTGTAACGGCTTTCACTAATAGCTCCCTAGCAGGCACATACATACAGATGCAATAATAGGGAGATAATAGCCGACAACAAGTCCCCAGTATCGTTGCGTATCGAGTTGCCTTCAAAAGAGCTTGGCCAGCAGCAGCAGCAGCAGCACATTCGAGCGCCTTGACTCGTGTCCACTTGGCTAACATAATCGCACATGCAGAGCAAACAGAACAGACCGATATATATTCTCTCTCTCTCCCTATATATATATATATATATATATACAGAGACAGGGAGGTGTTAACATGTAATGGAATATATGTATGTAGGAGGGAGGACAACCGATGCATCGGGGTATCGAGTTTTAATGACCCACTTTCGGGCTCAAGACTATTTAAGTTTGGTCTAATTCTGCAAGTCCCACGACGGAGCAATTAGTATGTTGCCAATGGCCAATGGTCAGCATGAATGGCCGATAAAGGCGGCAAAACGGCGCACGTCGTATTGTCAAGGAAAACAAATGAGTTGAGTTTTCCAGCGGCGCAACTTGAGGGGCTTCCTCACGGGGTGGCCGCCTCCTAGCAGAGAGAAGAGAGTGAGAGAAAGAGATGTTCATTCCCAGAGACAGAGAGAAGACTAGAGGAGACTCGGAGAAAAAGGAAACAGAGAAAGAGAGACGAAAGCGACGAGATAGTGGGGGAGTAGTTTTACAGTCTCTGAAAGTCATTACCCATTGATATGTGGTGTGTGTGAGGTGGAAAAAAAGACATTTTCATTGCATTTTCGTTTGTTTTTTGTTGCTTTTTTTGTTACTCGTTGTTGTTGCCTTTTTTGTTTTTTTTTTTTGTTTGGAAATTGTGTTGACAACATTGGAAAGGGCAAAGACAGCGCAAGACAGCAACAAAGCGCAACATGAAATTAATAGAATTAAGAGGTGAAGAATTCGATTCAAGGCAACATTCAGGGACGGCAATTAAATGGAACAGAACCTTGTCAGGCTATGCCACTTTGTTGTGCAGAGGGCGTATACTTAGCTTTATTACTGGATGTTAAGTATACGCCGTGTGTGTCCATTTTAAAAATAGTTTCAAAAGTTAAGAAGATAAATAGTTTAAGTTATAAAGAACGATTAAGAGGGAGGTTGAAGAAAATGACATACACGTAGAAAATAAATTATTACGTATACGTAATATTTAATAACCAACTCCGGATGCACCTTTAGGTTAACCCCACAAAAAAAAGAGAGGTCACTCTCTGCATAATAAATACAATGTAGGAGCCCGCAAAAAATTAATTTGTTTGGAAAATATGTGAAAATTCCTCACGGCTCTGCCCTGCCATATTCATTAATTTGGTGAATGTCACATAGTCCTGGCAAGGCCCCCAGGCTAGTTACTTGGGGATGAACCCCATACATACATATGAATGCATAATTGGAACATAAAATTCCAAAAATATTTTACAACATCCCCCGTGTTCGTGTGTGTGTGTGTGAATGTGCCTGTGTTTTTTGTTTAGTCGGGATCCCTCATGGTCTTGCCTGTTCCGCATTAATTCATTCGCAGGCGAGGCAAGCGAGCCCTGGCCAACAACAGCGAGAGTTAAGGCCAAGTTAAGGCAGCCATCCGGCCGAAGATGGACCAGCGTAATCTAACACTGCCAACGCCAGCCGCAACAACAATTATGTCCTCGTCATCCGCAGCAGCAGCAGCAGCAGCAACAGCAACAGCGGCGGCAGCGGCTGCCATGGCGGGCTTCGTATCCGGAGCACCGACCACATCTGCGATGGCGGCCACGACACTAGCATTAGCAACAACAACAACAACAACAACGGCCGTGGCCACAGCACCAACAACGCCAGCCACATTTTTTACCTACAGCATACCAGGCATGGACATAGCGCCAGGACCATTTATATTCACCTACGTTAGTGAATTTTTATCGCTTATCACGCCCGAGGAATTGCCGCTGGGTAAGTCCTTCGTCCACCCCGAAATGGGCGTGTCCCTGAATCCATGTGTGGCATCCACTGGTAGTGGGTTGGGTGGGGTGGTTGGGTATTCCAGCTGGCCAACAATGAAGGCATTAGAGATGTAAATTCAGGACAGTATTTGGTGGGATAGGCAAGTTATTCGGGACAGATGGAAATGTCCGGTTAAATAGTGCACAGAGATAAATAATGCAGAAAACGTGTGGGGATTTTCAATGTCAATGGGGGTGTTTTCGCCGAAAATAATTAAGGTTTTTATATGCATAAATAAAATTATATATAATCCTTTAGAATAATGGAAAATGTAATGAAATTTCATTCTTGAAAACGATTAAGCATTCTTTGATTTGTAAATTATTTTAAACTCAACATAATAAGGACAACAAATCTTAATCTATTAAAAATCATAAATATCTTGTTTCTAACTTTAATTTAATCAAAGATTGATTTGTAAATTATTTTAAATATATTTAAAAAGGATTCAAAATCTCAAGAAATTAATAATCATATAAACCTTGGTTTCCTAATTTAATCAGCAATAATTAATAACACATAGGGTTAGGCTTGAAATTTATAAATAAAGTAGAATTCCAAGACTTGGGTAAGCATCACTTATTAGTTGGACAAAAGAGAATGAAAGAATTAGTGCTGGCACCTTGAAATTTGGTAGCTAAATCTAGCTTATTATTATGTGTTAAATGGCTATTTTTGTAGTCACAAAATAAAAGAAAGAATAGCTAAAATAGCTAGCCATATTTCATGAGAACAAAATAGCTAACATTTTTTCTAATTTTTCATGCCATATAACAGAACATGTTAGCTATTTTTTTGCTCATCTCTAAACACAATATTCAGTTTCCCACACACAAATATAATGTGTAAAATGTGACTGTGATCGTGCGGACCACTGATTTAATTTTAAACATATAAAACAAGCATTAAAACTCGATTTTTCCCTGTGCACTAATACTCTGGTTTCGGCTTAAAATAATCAAGGCTTAAATAGTTTCTGTAGCTCTAAAAACCCGAATGGAGGCCACCGCAGCCGTGAACCTTTTTCCATTAAATATGCATGTTGGGCTGTGGCTTTGGTCGCCACACGGATTTTCCCCACATGGCCTAGGCGGCCTTGCCACATTGGGCAGGCCATTAAAAAAAAACCTAACATGAGTTCGTATCCGTAATTCCATCCATCGAAATTGCCCCCCAAAAATTGGTCGTGCCAGTTCAGATGACCGATGAGCAGAAGGTTAGCACCTTTATGAAGCGACATGGCGTGCAGGAGGAGGTAGCTCGTCAGTATTTAAGCTCCAACAACTGGTCCCTGGAGGTGGCCAGCAGCATCTACGAGTCTGAGAAGTCAGAAAAGAAGGATCAGCAGCCCAAGCCGGGGAACTCTGCTCCCGAAAGTTCTCGTGAGGATGAAAGCCATCGGGATCTGCACTCCCTGATCAGTCAGCATTCCCGCAGGCGAGCGAACGATCCGGATGGCTATCAGGCGGGTGCTTCAGACAGCTCCAGCCATGAGCCCACCGTGGTGGAGAAGCGTGTGGGCATCGACAACTCCACACCCGCCCTGACCACCATCGACAGCGATCGCAGTTTGCGGGTCTGGGGTCACGGTGTGCCTCTGGGCAGTGCTCACCCCATCAATCCGCCTCCAGCTCGTCCGCCTGGCGAGGATTCGGACAACGAGCCCACCACCGACGACGAGCAGACCATAGTGGTGCTGCACCTTTGGTCCGAGGGCTTCTCCGTGGACGATGGCTCGCTGAGGCTCTATTCCCTGCCCGAAAACGAACGCTACCTGCGCGCCGTTCTGCGTGGCGACTTTCCGGAGGAAATGCTGAACAACAGGCCCCGAGTGCAGCTTAGCGTCAAGGATCACACCAACGAATCCTTTCGCCGCCTGGCGCGGAAACAGTTCATGGGCCCTGGTCGTCCCCTGAACAGTCCCGCTCCCCGCATGAGTTTGGGTGGCGCTTCGCAGGTGGCCTTGCCGGCGGTGCAGGTTAACGAGGGCGCCGCTATAACCACAGTTCAGCTGAGACTGGCAGACGGAAGCCGTGTGGCCGGACGCTTTAATCTTACCCACAATGTAGGAGATCTGTATCGGTATGCACGGCAGGCGAGTCCCCCAGAGTTTTCAGCCAGGAACTTTGTCCTGATGACGGCCTTTCCCCGGCAGGAGCTGCTCGAGACGGATACACGCACCCTGATGCAGGCCAATCTCTGCAATGTGGTGGTTATCCAACACCTGAACGAGGAGCTGGCCACGCTTGTAGCTAGTGATGACTCTGAACATATTTTGTAATAAAAAAAGTCAAGTGAGATGGATGAGGCGGGGAATGAGGATACTTTTGGGGGGGTTTTGGGGGGGTTTCATGAAGCTGGAAAGTGAAGTCCTAACAGGAGATCTCTTCTCCATTTAAATTTCAGAATCCATTCGCGATGTCCTACACAAAAACGTGAGCCTGCTGGACTTTGCCTCCAATGTGAGTGCTTCCTCTCCCTCTGCCTCTCTCACATATCCTCTAATGCCTTCCGTTCCCGTTTAGGCCATTAAAATCGAGTCCGGCTTCATAGCCCTAATGAGCGTGTTCGCCATTCTGGCTCTGGTGCCGCTGATTGCCACCTGTGCCTGGTGCTGTGGTCGCCGATCCACGCAGGAGGAGGTGGACCACATACGGAATGCTCCCTGCAATATCCGTGACGAGGCGCTGGAGGAAAGTTTGCGGTGCCGCAAGAGCGCCGGCCTGGTTACCCTGTGGATTGTGTTCGTGCTGCTGACGTGGGTTGAGGTGGTTGCATAGCCAGACATTTCCGGAATAATCGAAGGCTATAACTCTCTTTGCAGGCTAAGCGACTTTAGTATATTCTACGCCAATAGTCGCCTGTCCGCCGGCATTGAGATGACGCCCGAGATGGTCAAGTCAGCGGTGCATGACGTGGAAGTCTTTCTGAAGGACACGCATCTGCAAATCAAACACAAACTGGATAATGGCTTTCACGTTTCCGTGGAGCGGGTCGTCAAAGACTTGGAAGGTCAGTGAGTAGACGCTAAAGTTTGTGCCATTCGCTGCCAATCGCTTGGCCAACTTTGTACTCGAAGCCGTGTGCACTTATGGCCTTCGATCCATGCATTATGCTCAAACTTTCCCAAATGTAAATGTATATATATGTGTCTTCTCTCCCTCTCTCTTCTGCAGACGTGGACGTCCTCCTCGGCGAGCCGATTCAAGCGGAAATATCTGCACACACTGGCCTTGAGCTGGCGTATGATTCACTGACGACACTCAGCCTGGGTGAGTACGGATGCGAGTACTAGTTGGAGGTCCGGGTGTGGTGGGTACCAGGGCGCCCTGGTTAAGTGCTCCCATGCGATTGCCATGCGATTGTCTGGTTACGGACTTGACCCAAATTCCATTGTTCGTGGCAAGGCGAACAAACATGGCCAGTAGACCTATGTAGTAGATGTGCCATCACTCCCCCCAGAACGCCAGATCCCCCAACCAAACCTCATTCCCCAGTTGGCCAAACATGACAATAAACCAGCCCCAATAAATTACAGCTAAAATGGGTGTGACCTTTCATTGGCGAACGGGTTGTGCAGGCTGTGTGGTAAATTTTTCACATTTTCCTTAGTTCTCTCACTCTTAACTTAATTTTCATTGATTCTATCGATCTTTTCCTTAAAGAAGAGGATTCTTAAAGGAACTTAGGGCTTTAAACTGCCTGGATTTTTCAAGAGATTCTCTTTATTTAAGATTCTTTCTCCTTGGACTCTTGTCCTAACAATCTGCACAAATCCCAAACAAAGACATCTTGAAAACAGCAAACATCGCAGGCTGAAACCAAACGGTAAATAAATCTATCTATATATATATATATATAGTATAGACCAAAAACCGATTGTTTGCGCCCAATTTCATTTTGCGAGAAATGCAAACGGAGACTGAGAAGAATCCCGGCTTCAAGTCCTCCCGCACAATTGCCAAGATGACAACTCCATTATGGTTCGCCTTCGAACACAATGTGTAATTTGGAATCATGCTCCTTTGACTCCTTGAATCCTCCCACTCCTCCCGCGCCTGTCCAAATAGAAACACGCTACAATAACGCTGCAAATAATAATATTTTCGTGCATTTGTCGCTGTCAGCGAACGCGGAGCTCATCTATCGCGTCCTCATGCTGCAGGAGACGGTCGGCCGGGCACTGAAGCTGTCCCAGGAGGCGGCCGCCCGGATGGAGGAGCTGCAGATCCAGTTGTCCGTGCTGCAGCGCCAGTGCACGTACCGCGACCGCCCGCTCTGCGACACGTTGCGTATACGCAGCTTTGAGGAGAATGGCGTGGTAGACGCACTGAAGACTGTGAGTTCTTTTTTTTTTGGTGTGTGGCTTAGCGCCGCACGATTATAGGTCGTTTTTATACTCTTTTATAAAGGGGGTTCTTTGGAATTCTTAAATATTAGTTTAAGTTCTTTAAAAAGCCCCCCCTATGTAAGCAAGGGTTCTAGAAAAATAATTAATTTATCTTGAGAAGTTTTTTAAAGTTAGTAATCATATTTCAAATCATCTCTAGACTGATAAATAATTAAGTTATATATGCACAGATGCTTAAAACTTATATTAATTTATAATTTCGTACTAAAAAAGTAAGAAAGATACCAAAAATTACTTATTTACCATTGCAAAAACATGCTTAACTATGCTTAAGTTATATCTTATAACCTTATGTATGCTAAAGTTATATCTTATAATTGTTTCTTTGTTTTATTTTGTGCTGTAGATATTTAATCATAGTTTATGCAACTTAGTACACAAGAATTTCTGCCCATAAAATCTCCTACTATATATATTTAATAGTAAAGAATTATGCCCTAAAATCTCAGCTTAATTCTTAAGCTTTTGTGGTAGAAATAACTCCCCTGCAAGGGTATTCCAAGCTTCGGTCACCGAGCATAGCCTTCATTTCCAGTTCAACGTATAAATAATTTGTACTTTTACTTCCTTTTCCCCCTGTTTGTTTTTACTCCCACCCGGCAATGTTTTTCTAATTTCAACCGCAATATCTTATTTCCTGGACAACTGCAACGACGACGACGACTCCGACATCGCCGACAATTTGTCAGCTGCAAGAGGACCAGAGCATCTTCCGTATGCGCTACTTGGGCGAAATTGAATTTGGGGCCACTGTCAAAAATCTGACATCGGAAGTTGGCGTGTCACGTTCCATTTTCAGCAATTTCCCGCAACAAGTTAAACATGACACGGCATATGAGCGGAACTGTGAGTAGAGCAATCAAAGTAAGGCGGAAGCGGGCGCGTATTTACAGGGCAGTATCTTCTGTAACATCACTGGTATCCCCACCCTAACCAAGTCCATATTAATCGCCTTGAAATTCCATATTGTTCCCTTTGTTCGAAACTCAATTATGGCACCTAGTTAAGTGTACAATTCAATCAATAGTCCAGGTGTCGGGCTTCCCAATGCCAGGCCCCATGAATCTCTGGCAATCCAATTTCCGAGACACCCTCCAGAGAGAGAGATACAGATACAGATACATAGCTGGGGAGGGCACAAAGTACTCGTCGTAACTTGAGTTTAGCCTCAATATTAATTAGTGTCATTGGGCTCTGTGCTCTGTGGAGGATGCTAATTGAATTGACCACAAACTTTTCCTCTCTCCCGCAGACACACTGGAGCAACTGGCCAGCATTCGGCACCGGACAACGGCCAATGCCCAGCAGCTGACCTCCACGGTGAACGCCCTGCTCCAACGACTGGATGGCACCTGGAGCTCCATGCAGCCGGCGTACAGCGAGCTCAAGGACTGGGCGGATGCCTACTGGAGTGTGGGTTGGATCGCCGGCATGGTGATCGTTTGGGTGATGCTCTTCATGCTCATGTCCTATTGCTGCTTCCTCTGCGAGTCGAACTCCAAGTCGGGCGTGGTCTTTTTCATAGCCGTCATGCTCATCTGCCTGGCCAGCATAGGTCTTACCATCTACGGGGTCTTCTCCTTGGCCATTGGTGGCAATGCCGAGGTCTTTGTCTGCCGATCGCTGTACGATGAGGATTATTCCACGCTGGGCAAGTTGTTGGATAAGCCAGGTTACGCATACGCCCGGGAGCCCCAGACGGGCATCATTGGCGAGCTGCTACGTCCCGCTGGCGTTAATCGTTCTGTGGTTAATGTGGGCCTCGGTCAGGCCCTCAGGTAAGTCCACTAATGTATGTACTTGTGTGTGTGTATCTAGACTTCCTCCAGGTAGCCCAAGCCCAGCCAAAGCCAAAGCCCAGCCCAAAAACCAGCGCCGAGTAACGAATTTTGTTATCCAATTACTTTGATACTGTACGTGCCTGTAATTTTGATTGCCCCCCAAAGACCACAGACCACCGACTAGCGGTGTGGAAAAAGCCAAAAAGTACTTCAATTTTTATGGCCGAATCGATTAGCTGTTGAGAGGGAAATTAAGTGGAGCAGGCAGCTTAGATATTTTGAGTTTATTCTTTAATATATTTGGTTTAAAATTAGGCATAAAATTATTTAGTATTCCAACAAAGGCTTTTTAATTAAATCTAGGCTTAGATATTTAATATATAAATTATAGCCTTCATTACTTTATACCTTGCATCTCTAAGTATAACTTATTTCATATATTTCTTACACTTTTAAGTATTTTCCTATAAATAATAGGTAACTAAAATTCAATATATAAAGGCTTCTCTCATTTTTCCTTATATTTCTAATACTTCAAGAAATTTAAGTACAAGTCCCTCTTAAAAAATCCATATTCAAAGGCTTCTCCTTCTTTGTTCTTATATTTTTTCAACTTTAAGGAATTAAAGAACAAATACCTATGAGAAATCCATATTTAAATTTAAGGAGATACCAAGAAGATCTTAAATCTTTAACCTAAACCTTCTTTTAAAACATAATTTCCTTAGCAATATCATCTTTCTCTTGAAAAGATAATTTACAAGAGTTTAAGGCACCTCCCAGCACTTGTTTAAATCAGATTCCCGGCCAATCGAATCCCCTGCAAAGCACTTAATCGATTCCACTGTGATTACCCATTTTCTGTGATTATTGTTGCCACACACTCACAAACTTTTCCACTTTTCCTTGCTACTTTCAAGCCGGAAACTTGGGCAACCGCAATGCAACGCAACGCTTTGCCAAGCACGGCACTCGCTCGCTTTCTCTCTCCCTGCCTGTGTGTCTCTCAGACTTGCCAAGTTATTCGGCTTCGAAATGCCAACCAAATCCAAAACCATTCTCGAGTGAAGGGTGCCTAGCTACAGAGAGAGAGACAGGAGGGCCCTAAGCCACAAAGTTTTGAAAGCCCAATGAAATTTTGCTAGCCACATGGCACTCAATTTTGCAGGGAACACGCCAATGCCAATGCCAATTCAACTAGCCGCACGCATCACCACCCCCGGAGTATCCAAAACCCAGCACACCCAGCACACCCAGAGTCCAAGGCCCACCCAAGCACCCTCTTGTAACCGCAAATTTTAAGCACGATTCCAATTATCCGGGCAGAATACAAAATGCACATGCAGGCGAAGGCGAATCAGACCGGTGTGTAGGGGGCATAAATTGCCAAATTCGCCAGGACGCACACACGCCACATCCCGTGCCCCGTGCCCCTGTGCCCCGTGCCCGGTGCCCCTTCGCCACCACGTAGATATCATAGGTTTAGGCCCGTCCCAGCCCCTTTTGGTATTTTGATGTTTCTCTTTGACAAACCTTTTTGAAAACAGAGGCTGCGAGCAAAATCAAGCATCGTACAATGTCTTTCAATTGGATGCATTCGTGAATACCACCAAAATAGCCGATTTGAAGCAGTTCCCCAAAGTGTCCACCGCCATCGATGCGATATCCGTGTCCGGGCGCACGCTGCTCTCGCTGACGCAGTCCGTCCAGAACATACTGGAGAACATGCTGCAGACGTCCTCGTTCAATCTGACCACGTACCGCAGCAGCGTGGGTGCGCCCACGCCCGAAAAGGATTTGGCCACATTCATTGATCAGATGCAGCGGGTGGCCTTGCAGGTGAGTCAAGAGAGAGAATGCACCTGGCACCGCGCCTGATTAGTTTCAATTAAGCGGGGGTGGTCCTGGCGGATCTACGTGCAGTGCATAATGTAAGCTGCCGTGGTTTCCATTCACTACTCATCCGATTTGTATTCGCACAGATTCAGGATGTGGCCACATCCTCGCGCATGACCACGCTGGGCAGCAGGGCCAAGCGGCTGCAGGCCTCGATACTCCAACCGTTGGAGAACCTGCAGAACGAGATACTGTATCATCTGACTGCCTTGGAGCTGCAGCGAGATCCCTGGGCCAAACAGGTCAATCAGACGCTGAACCACCTGAAGAGCATACAGAGTTATTTGGAGAACAAGGCGGGAGAGATATGCCATAATATGACAAGGACATACACGGATCGGTAGGATATATTGTATTTCTTGATTGTAAAGCACTTTCCAGAGTATAGTTTTCTATAAATTATAAATTAGTTAGTTAGTATTTGTTTAAGTGACATACTTTCTGTTTCCTTAAGGAAAAAAGCAAACAATTCCCCAAATATCCACAAACTTCCCCCCCCTTTTCAATCCTAATTAAAGGTAACTTATCAGATGATAAATAATTAAACTAATAATAATAACAAATTAATAGTAAATGTTTGCAAAATGTTATACGTAAATGCTGAATAATTTCCCTAATTCTTTGACGCCCCTTTTTAAGGATATTTATAACTTTATCTTATTTTTATGTCTTCATTCCATTTGTATCTTATTTTATAAACTACTCGTAGTTCCTGCACCTATGCAAAAACCAGTCCACCTGGCCCACAGCTTGCCCCAAGTTAATTGCGGTAAATTTTCAGTGATTTTCAACCGAAAAGTTAAGGCAACTCCCCTCCGCCTCCGCCGCCACACTCTCCAAACTGCTGCCATTCCAGCCCATTCTGCCACCGCCTGTG
Organism: Drosophila baimaii; assembly: GCA_018874675.1. Classification (NCBI taxonomy): domain Eukaryota; kingdom Metazoa; phylum Arthropoda; class Insecta; order Diptera; family Drosophilidae; genus Drosophila; species Drosophila baimaii. Next base: position 43,519 of record JAEIIU010046342.1, read on the forward strand.
GCACTTGGTGCTGCATTCTCCGTCTGTCCGTGTGTGTGTGTCTGCGTGTTTGAGTTTTATTATTGTGTTGCTCTTTCGGTTGCTGGCAGGGAAACAAACAACTTGAACAATTGCAGAGCTGTGCCCCTGAGAACTGCACATAGTTTCCGGCTTTATCAGATAATTGAAAGTCCTAATCGTTTGATTAAGTTTGCCAAGTGTCATGATTGCATTTTCAGTGTTTTTCCAAGTGTACACTTGGAGTGCACACACACGCACACTCGAAGATGGGCATTTATGGAAGGTGAATTGTTGAGGAATGCTAAATATTTTGTTGCCCAAAACTGGACAATGTCCGATGACAAATTCCTTGTGCAATTTATATATGTTTTGAAATAGTTACAGCCACTTACGAGTTGAAGGGCTCTTCTCTGAGCCACAGAGACTATAAGCAATTAAGTTTGTAGTGATTTTAAGCACTGCTCTTAAGTGTTTAGTTATTGTTTTGGGTTTAAGTTTTGGCAAATATGATTAAATCGAATTACTCAAGTATCTGGAGATTGGTATTTAATATTTTTTGGTGCCTAGAAGTAGGATACACAAGTTTAAACTTAAAAAAGCACAATTAAAGCAAGAACTTCAACTATAAAAGCATGCTTCCTTGGTATTAAGTCTTTCTTTTTACATATATTTACTTATTTATTTATTTATTACTTATTTACTTACTTCCTTGGTATATATTCCCCATACTCTCCCCTCAGCTTAAAAGCCTACTTGACCAGCAGCCGCGCCACCATGGAGTCCCAACTGGGCGACACCACCACCAAATGCCGACCCTTCTACGACACCTTCGATGCCAGCCGCTCCTTCCTCTGCCGCAACATGGTGGACTTCATCAACGGCCTGACCTTCTTCATTTTCCTCACGCTCCTCCTCTGGGCCATTGGCACGCCGGTTGGCCTTAATTTGATTACCGTCCAAACGCGCCTGAATGCCATGCAGGCGGCCCAAGCGCGCAGCAAGGGCCGCCAGAGGAGGAGCGACCGGAGTCCGGAGCAGGAGAGCCGTGGCCGGAAGAAGCAGCGAACGACAAGCAGTGCGACGACCAGTGGAGGCAGGAGCGGCAGGCGAGAGCAGAGCCGGGAAAGGAGCACCAGCAGCACAGCACGACCAAAGCCGCCACTGTAAGTCATGATGGGGGGCGGAGGGAGGGAAGAAACCACTTTGGAAGGAGGTTTCCTTTTATTTACATTGATTTTTATGTAAATTTAAGAAGAGGTTGAAGCAGGAACTTTTATCCCACTATACATATCTGACCCTTGTCCGTTAAAAGGCTGTAATAACACATAATCCTCACACTTCACAGACGACGCACTGCCACCGAGGAAACCCTGGACCTGGCCGATGAAGACTCCACTCCCTCAAGGGAACAGCAGCAGCAGCAGCAGCGACGCCCCGAGCAGAACCAGCGGGAAACGGATCGGGAGCGAGAGCGCAACAGGGATCAAAGGAGTCGGGAGCGTGAACTGAGCCGTGGCCGCGACGTCTCCGCCTTGAACACGCCGGTGCGCAGCCGCAGTCGCCAGCAGCTGTGAGTAGAGAGATACCATCAACCATTGCGGCGCCGCATCTCAAGCTCCATTTCAATCCATTGCCTTAGGCGTCACGACCCCGAGGATGACAATTGGGGCTCGTCCAGTGGACCCAGTAGGGCCAACTCCCATGAGCGGGAGCGTGAGACCAGTCAGACTAGAAAGATACTGAATATATGGCAGTCGCGCAATAAGATCAAGCCGCCGCTGTAAGTTGAGGAGGAGGACCCTTAGGAGGACCCTGCCCCACCTTGTTCTCATATCTTTATCCTTACCAAACAGTCACCGGCAGGGCACTGAGGAGTTCGACTTTGACGATCATCCCGAGGACAGTGGCTGGCGCAGCCAGAATCAGACTCAGAGCCAGAACCAGAACCAAAGCCAGAGCCACAGCCACAGCCAGAGCCACAGCCATAGCCATAACCAGTCCAGTGTTAGTCCCGAACAACGGCCCGCAGATCCGCGCAGTCATCGTCCCAACATCCGTACTAAGCCAAAGTTGTAAGTGACCCCTGAACCTGAGTCCGCCCCCCGTTTGAGGTCCGCAGCAACCCACTCACTCTGTTTGCCCCCCCAAAAACAAAAAACTCTCTGCATGCCAGACATAGTACTCGTACCAACGCGGATAGAGCTAGCAGTGAAATGGTTCGGCGCCCCGTAACTCCCGTGCTCAGCGTCAATCCGGAGATTCCGGCCGCCGTTCCGATGCCCCGCACGCCGATGCGCTTGAAGAGCCGGGTGTCGCTGACCGCCCGAGCCGTGCAGGACATTGTCAACAAGCGGAATCAGCGCCTGTGAGTGTCCCCAGGATCCCAGAAAAGAAATCTCCCCCCTAGGCCAGTTAGAAGAGCACCACCCACCACTACTCTCACTCTTTCCATAATAAGCCTATCAGTCAAGCTTCTTTGGAGTTTGCCTTGGAGAAGGTTTAATCTGGTTTATTCCACAGCCAACGTACTGGCACTGATGAATTCGATCTGGACGAAAGCGATGCCTATGGTGCTGGAGCTCATATGGATGCGGACGTTGCGGCGTAAGTCGGGAAAGGGGGTAGAAGTGTCGCAGAAATTCCTGTGGAATTCTTTTCAGAAGAATGTCTTGGGAGAAAACCTTTTAAGATATTTCTAGAGAATAATTCCAGGAAATAGACTTACTTATAAATCAGTGGTCCGCCTTTATGTTGTGGCGTAAGTCGGGAAATGGCGAAGAATTGTCGCAGAAATCTCAGTTGAATTCTTTATTGGAAGAATGTTTTAGGAGAAACCCTTTTAAGAGATTTCCAGATAATATTTCCAGGAAATAGACTTACTTATAAATCAGTGGTCCCGCGAGTCAGCAAATTTCTCTGCCCCCTAGCACTGTGCGTTCAAAAGAGAACGAAAGAATTAGTGCTGTCACCTTGTTATTATCTAGCTAAATCTAGCCTTTTTCAAGGATAGCTATATTTCATGCCATATTACAGAACATCTTAGCTACTTTTGTTATCATCTCTAGCCACTTTATCATGTTTCCTGAACACACAGAAATGCCATGTTGAATTGTAACTCTAATAGGGCGGACCACTGCTGTAAAAGTACTCATATAAGTACCTTTGAATGAAAAGATATTTTAACCATGACGAAATCAATTAGTCAGCAAAAGAACTCAATACCAAAACCCCTACACAGCCCATTAATTTCTCAAGAGGTTCAGCGAACCAATTCCCTTGAGATCTCTGTGACACCCGGATCACGTGATAATTAGAGATAATGAGCTAATGCAACAACAATAATATTCTTTTCTTTATTTTTTTTTTGTGGCATTTTCAGCGCCCGACGCACGCCGCCTAGGGGCGCTCCGCCGCCCCCGCCTCCGCCAGCGGCCGGCTTGAACAGGTTCTACCAACGTTATTAACCGTATATTCAGTTGCCAAAAAAAAAAGAAAAGATGTTTGTTTTTTGCCTTGCGTTTGATTTTGATTTTGGTTTTTTGATTGATTTGAATCTGAATCTTGAGCACATGCCAGAGACAAGAGTACCAACCGAAAACACACACAAATTCTTATTGTGTTCACAGCGACAAAGTCTATATATTCTGAACTTACTTTCTCTCCCCGAAAAAACCGATCTCGCTCACACTCCATGTAGTGGCGATCGCACCGTGCGCTGGAACGAGGACGAACCCGTGGACTTTGAGTTCGAGGAGGCCGACGCACCGAAGAGTCCCATGTATCTGAGCCACAATCTCCACTGAACCTACACTGAACCTCCACTGAACCTCCATTGAAACCATCGAAGCCATCGACCCATCGAACCCTTCCGAACCCATCCGAACCCATCTCGATTCCCATCTCAAATATTGCAATTTGTTTTGTATCTCGCCTTTATCGCTCCTTAGTTCTTAAGTGAAATGTAGTTATAGCATCGAACCAATATGTTGTAGGCATTTAACAAGCGTAATAAATCAATAATCTATAACAAATCGAATGGTCTATGGATGGCTGAAAGGTGTATCTGGTCTTAATTCCCCTAAACATGTTGAAGATGCAAGTGTGGTACCTCCTGCTACTCCTCCCGTGCCTCTCAGTCAAGGCTCAATCGCGGCGATTCTCTCACCTCCAGCTGGTTTCGACTGTGCTCAACGATCTGCCACATGAGAATGTGGTCATCTGTCCTCCGGCCATCGATCTGGCGCTGACCCAACTCTACCTGGCTGCCAGGGGAGACACAGAGAGCGAACTGAAGAGTGTCCTGGGCTACACAGGAGCGGCAAAGACTGGGCTACTTAACGAACGCATTAAGGCTTGGACTTCGCAGGAGAATCCTACGACACGGATTGCCAGTCGATTCTATACAAGCAGAGGACTCAGGCTGAAGCCACATCACAATTTCGACACCGATTTCCTGGAAGTGAGTGCCACGGGGATGGCGAAGATTAATAAGTGGGTTACCGCGAACACTGAACGCAGCCTCGAGGACATGATTGACCCGACGTGGTTCGAGGATTCGCTGAGGGTCTTCCTGGTGAACGCCATCAGCTTCTCTGGCCTGTGGAAGTACAAGTTCCAGCCCGCCGCTGATGGCATATTCTATGTAGCGGATGAGGGTGTTGCGAAGCCTGTGAAAATGATGAAGGTGGTGGGACCCTTAAGTTACTATTTTCAACGGCAAATGGATTGCCACGTGGTGACGTTGCCCTATGCCAAATCGCGCATGTCTATGGTCCTGCTGATTCCGAGAACCTCTGTGGGGATTCAAAAGATAGAGGCGAATCTACATCGACTAGATGTCAGTAAAGCAGTTCCCAGGACTCTCAGTCTTACGCTGCCGCAGTTCAAGTTCCGCTATACCTTCGATGTGGTCCAGTCCCTGATCGATCTGAAGGTCAACAAGAATGTCTTTGACCAGGCCAATCTCTCGGATCTGATTGTGTCCAACGAAAGGGTTAAAGTCGACGGCATAATGCACTCGGTCTTTATTGAGGTTGGCCTTGAGGCATCGAATTTATCCTTCGCCACAGGTGAGATATATTATCCTCGAACCAAGGGATGGTCTTTCTCCAAGCTCATGGTAATTCCTTTTTTAGGCGCCCAAGTATCCGAGCGAGCGGCGGTCCAAACTGTGACACTAATCGGAAACCGTCCCTTCATGTTCGGCATCTTGGACCGTCAAAGGATACACTTCTTCGGCCGGTACAGTCATCCTGTCTAGCTGGGAAATAAAACTGAAAGTGGAGGGAATCTAATCCTTGAAATAAATCCACTCTTTGGTTAGATATTCGCTTGAATTGGCGCTTTATTTAGTTATCAAATTGTACGGATGGATCAAAGGATGCATTGGCTGGCCACTCCCCCTTCTTACTTCTTCTTCAGGAAGGGGCTGACGATGGCCGGAGCAGCATAGGTGGAGATGGGAGCAGTGTAGGCCGGGCCAGCGGCATAGGTGGTCACCGGGGCGGTATAGGCCGGGGCGCTGTACACCGAAGAGGTGTAGGCGGGAGCAGCGGCGGCATAGGTGGTGTAAGCAGGAGCAGCAGCGGCATAGGTGGAGTAGGCAGGAGCAGCGGCGGCAGCATAGGTGGTCACGGGAGCGGTGTAGGCCAAAGGAGCAGCGGCGGCATAGGTGGCGGCATAGGGAGCAGCGGCATAGGTGGCCACGGGAGAGGCGATGAAGCCAGCCTGGGCGGCGGCAATGCAGAGAGCCAAGCAGATGAGGAACTACAGATGGGAGAGAGAGAGAGCAGAATCCTTTAGCAAGACCTTAGCAACCCAAAGGGCTGGCTACCACTCACCTTCATGTTGATTTGGTTGGTTTGGGTTTGTTGGTTGGTCAGCGACTGATGCTGTTGGCCACTTTGCTCCACCATTTTATAGGCCAATTGTCGCCAGATTGGCCAAAACGGGTTTCCGGCTTAGACAACAAGAAATCTAAATTAGAACACAATTGCCGGGGCAACGTTCAATGAACGCGGATGCCGCGCCGCGCCTTGCCATGTCTGGCGGCGTGTCAAATGGATTACTCTTTTCCAGCTGAAATGGACAGGGAATTACGATTCTGATTAGAGATTGCCTTCTGCGTGTGGGTGCACACTCACCTCTCCGCTGGGATTTCCATTTCAGCTGCTCCGCCTTGTCTTTGGTCACTTGTTTGTATTATTCTATGGCTTGGCTAGAGTATTTGTGAAAACTTAATGGTTATCTAGGGATTAGGTTAGCTTATAATAATGACTAGGAGTATTTATAAAGAATTCTGTGCGGTTAGCAGGAATGTCCACGGAGTATCCTCTGCAGTTTTGTGCTTTACAAGATCTGAATCAATCGTGAAATACAATAAAAGGTAACTTAAGTAGTTTTAAAGTCAATCTTAGCCTACAACTTTGGTTCAAGGCACTTGGATGAAGTGAAGAAGAGACCCTCCTACGCCTTAGTTTCCCGCAAGGAGGCTTTCTTCCTCAGTTCCACTGTCACCACCGACGGCGGCGGTGGCGGCTTCTTGCGCCTCACATCAATCTCGTACAGCGCCAGGCCCAGTTGATGGACAAAAGAACTGAATTGCTTGTTCAGGTAAGCAAAGCTCAAGGCTGGCGGCTGCTCCAGGGCGCAGGTGCCTCGCAGATCATCGTGTGCCCAGTGGGGAGCGTCCACATCGCAGGGATGCCTGCCCAGCAGGCGTGGAAAAGCCTCCGTGGAGAGATGAGGATAGAACACGTTCAGCAGCTCAAAGTTAAGGTAACTGCTGGCATTGGAGTGCACCAGAGCCTCGTGGAGATCGGCGCTCAAGGAGGCGGGAATGGCCAAGTACAGCTTGTAGCGCAGGCGACTGGGTCCCGACTGTTTCACCTCGCAGTTGCCACTGATGAGCTTCACCTTCTGCAGCAGCGAGTCCAGGGACAGGCCTCCGTACTCGTACAAATAGAAATCCCGCGGACGGCGATAACGCTGATGGGTTTGCCTGTTAAAGTGCAGCACCCGGGAGCTGGGAATGTTGAGCAGGTGCAGCGGCAGGCTATATATATGCGAGGTCATCAGGTGGACGTGCGTGGCCGCCGGCTTGGTGGCCATTACATGCGACATGTCCGCTGCCAGGGGATATACTCCCGCCTGATGGATGAAGCCAAAGAAGAGGGTGAGCGCCACATTGCTCACATACCAGATCTTCAGCAGATACGGACCAGAAGCCTTGCTCGAGAGCCATCTCTCGTAGAACCAACGCATCAGCGGATGATCCTTCTGGAAGGGATACTTGGCACTGAAGCCGGTGACCAGCTTGGGAGCGTGCAGCAGCAGCAGCGGGAAGGTCACAGGCAGCAGGAAACGCGGCTCCTGGTGATTGATCAGCGAGAGGAAGAACAGCGGCACGAAGATGGCTCCCGACATCAGCGACACGATGCTCTGGAAGCGCGGCAGGACTTGGTACTCGGCCCGGAAGAAGCGCAACAGCAGCTGGGCAAAGGCGCCCAGCGAGGCCAGGGCCAGGACATTGAAGAGCAGCGGCATGTTGACCATCAGGTGGACGTAGCAGGGATGCACGCCATGACTGGCCGTCTGGGCCGAGTCCAGGTTCGCCTTGACGAAGTTCCAGGGCGTGAAGACGAAGTTGTCGATGTTCAGGTGCATCATGTGCAGCTCGCCCACGGTCAGGTGCTGGTAGTACAGCGAATCGCAGAAGATGAACACCACGAGGGCGGGCAGGGCGCACAGGCAGAAGAGGACGATGCGCAGATTGAAGTCCCGGAAGGTGACGCTGCGCGTGCCCATGCCGCGCAGCAGCCAGAAGAAGACCATGGGCGCGCCAAAGAGCAGGAAGGTGGGACGATTGAACACCCCGGCCACACAGATCGTGGACATGGCCAGCAGGTGCTGCAGATTGTGCGGCGGCAGCGCGTTTTTCAGCTTCCAGATGCGCACGCGCTCGCTGATGGACTCCGCCTTGTCGTACTTCTCCTCGAGGAACTCCTTCTTGTACACCACCGTATTGGTGCGCAGCATGCACTCGGCCACCAGGCAGAGCAGCCACGAGCACATGGCCATCTCCAGGCTGTTGGAGAAGGTGCGGGTGCCGAAGACGAGCAGCACCCAGGAGCTGCCCAGCGCCAGCAGGCGGATCTCAAAGCGCAGGCCATAAAGCCGGCATATCCTGTACAGGCACCAATCGTTGCTGTACGAGATTAGGGTGTAGACAAGCCGCGGAAAGACCACATAGGCATAGGTGCCCAGCAGCTCCACATCCCACCAGGTGCGCAGGTACATGGCTATAAACTCGTAGAAGCTCCAGGGCACGCGGAGCAGGGCGAAGGGCAGGGTTATGCTTCGCACCGGCATGGAGTTGTTGAACTCCCAGGTGCGGGTGTGCTCCAGCCGAAAGTGGTCGCCTGTAGGGGTAGAAATATATTAATTAAGCCATTCTTTATCCCTCTGTTAGTATCCATACTCACCCGTCATCACCTCTACACTCTGGAAGAACTCATCCGGATGCACATAGCCCAATTGGGGCACAAAAACCAGCAGCAGGCGCACTGCCGCAAAGCAGAAATAGGTGCTCAGGTGGCGGTCACCCGGCGACCGGTTCTGCCACAGCTTGGTGAGGCGCATTTTCTACTCTCCAGCAACTATTAACTAGTATAAATGTACACTAGATATTGGGTTTTTGTGATAAACAAAATTAACAGAAATGCATTTGTTTACGTTTTTGTTGTTTTTGTTTTCTTTTAGCAAATGTGCGGATTTCCGCATTCAAGGCAATTGGGTCACACTAAATTGCTTAAGGGGCTTGAGGCTGTGGTGTTGCCAGAATGTTCAATGCTCAAGAACCTTTCTGATTTTGGCATTGCCAGACGGAGTCAATGGCGTTGCCAGACTGCTAAAAATGGTTTAAGTAGGCAGAGACTCAAACCCAACAGTTTCCCGAGTTTCATTTTTTCATTTTATTCTTTGTGGTTCTCTTTCGCTACATCCCACTTTTCTGTTAACTCCTTAACATAAATGTTAGCCATACAAAATCTCTTTTACATACCTAAATTTGGCGCCCCCTACAATGTACAAGGCAGGGAATGGTTCTGAAAAGAGGAAGATGGTTCGAAATTGTGCTTAGATTATTTATTTAAAATGTTAATAAAAATGCTTACACTTTTAATTTAATAAAACTACATCTAAAATATAATTATTTATTTATTAATGTTCTATTTATTTAGAAATATATTTACTTTGATACTGATATAAAATTTTGTTTGTATATTTAATTCTGAATGTGATAAAATTCATGTTGTAATTATAGTTGGTTTTTTCATGTATTATGTATTAATTTAAAAATACATTTATTTGTGTCTTTATTATTTACTATTTTGTATTTATTATTATTTATTGGATTTTTCATTATTTACATGTTTGTTTTATATATATTTTTTTTTATATTTATTAATTGTGTATTTACATATTTATTTTATATTGCATATTTTTTATTTTCATTATTTGTGCCTTATTTTTTATATATATATAAACGTATATTTACTATTATATTAATTACTTAATGTTTACTTAATGATTGATTTCTAAGCTCCCTCTTTGCTTTTAATGGATTTCTGGTATAATTATATTTAAGTTTTAATCGTAATTAATTTTCGAAACCCTTAATAACCCACTGGATGTGCTTCTGGAACCCCTCGTCCCCGACTATGGACTTTCCACCACCACCTGATCCCCAGATCAATTGCCATTATTCACTCCACTCATCGCGCCTTCCGTTTACTTACCTTTACCTGCGAGCCGATGACGTAGTTTGCGGTTTGGCTAGGAAATTCGATATCGGATTACCGTTACATAAGCCCGATTCTGTGGCCAAATAGTTCATAAACGCACAGCCGATGATATGCCGATGAATAATGCTCGCACAAGCGAGGTAAATGCAATAAAACAATAACAGACAGAGCAGCGTCTGGAGGAAGACAGGAAAAGTAAAAAAATATAAACAATTTGGGTCCATGAGTCACGAGGAGAGTGCAAGCGAGATAGATAAAGAGTTACTATTTAATTGCCCTATAACTCACTTGTTTATGATCATAAATCCCTAACAAAACTATATAATATTTACCCTATTCTACACCCTTTCTTTAGACTTAAATCAAGATCTAATGCAGCCTCATTTCCATTCAATAAATTCCGGTAGACTCGTTTATGGTGGTCTCGGGATCAGTACCGCCTACCCCAACCACAGAAAACGTGTGTAGCCCATGACGAAGGCGGTCGACTCCATACGGGTCTCCAAACGCCTCCGCCAAGTTCCCCGATCCCCCAGCAATGTGAGATTCGCGATTCGCGATTTGCAATTACGCTGAATTACCCACTTGACAAACCGAGTCGAGTGTGCGCGCAACGCTCGCGGCAGCAGCAGCTGGGCTCGCAATAATTAGCAAAAATAAATACATAAATAAACAAACAAAAAGTTAAATTAAATTCCTACCTCTTTTTGCTTGGGAAAAAACTCTAATCATTTCTCTCTCGGAAATCAAGTAAAGCATCGCAGACAATTTTAGAGTCCCCCAGATAGCAGAGGCTCTTCAAGGGGTAAACAACTGGGAATATCCGCAACTAGAAAGTCTGTTGAAACCGATTTCAACCGAATTTTAACTATCTTTGTGGCTACTATTCTAAGAAACTATAAATAAATTCCTGCTTTATAATTAAAAGCAAGAGTGGAAGCCCAAGATCTGAAGTGAAAAGTGAAGCAAAGTGTAAATCAACATTAAGCTGAATAAATTATAAACAAGTTTTCAATTGCAAACAGTAACCAAGTGAACTACAAATTAATAAATAAAATACATGTATTATAACAATATATTCCCTGTAAAAAACCTGGGCCTGGACTTCCTCATGCAATTTTCCTCCTCAATTATCTATTCCAACTCGAAACTGAATTAGTGAAATGAAACTTTTCCTCTTGTCAATCGGCTCCGGACAGTTTAGTAATGTGGCAAGCATTTAACAAGGCTTCTAGGCAAACTTAATGGGCCACGCCCCCCCAGGACACCACCCCAACGCACGCCCATTAAACAACTTCGATGAGCAACAGTTGGCTGCAATTTAAGTTACACTTTGCCACCTGTCGGACCCAGCTCCTCCTTGTGCCCGCAGCTCCAGCCCTACAGCTCCAACCCTAAAAAGATAGCCGAAGCTGACTCGCCTCGTTGTCCTGCCGACGAGTTCCTGGCGCCCGCCTGCGCAGCGAGTGTATAAAAGGCGGACCCCAGCCGGAGGATTCATCAGTTGGCCCAGCGGAGCGGCGCGCGTCTCTCAGATCGGACGCCAAGTCGGAGAAGTTTTTAAAGTTTGTGAAGTGCCATGGACAAGTAGTTATTAAAAAGTGTTAACGGTTATTTGTGGCAACTGGCTTAGTTGCTTGTGCAGTAAAAACTTTAGACTTTGTTAACGGGTTTGTTAAAGAAAGTAAGTGCAAAAATAATTTATTACATTTTACCATTTCTTTACAATTATATTTTTCTGCTAGGGCTTATATTTAGTTTTATTATTTGTGTGCTAAAACTTTACATAAGAAGTGTTTATTAATATACTGAGAAATTGTGCAGTTAACACAAAAGTAAAGTAGTTTATATGATTTAATCAAAAATAATTCAGATTTGTGGTTCTATATTTTTACTAAATAATGTTACTTGAGTATGCCTTTATTTAATGTTTATTAAGTCTTATAACTTAAATTCACTTAGGAAAGTGGTCAAGAATCTTTTAAAAACTGATGAATTCTCCAAAGATTTGGTTAACAAATATTTTTCTTTATTTTTTCTTTATCAAAGCATTAAGAAATATAAGTATTTCATTTATTTATAATATTCTAGAGCTTTAGATTTTTATTTTGTTATTAATTCCAAAGACAACTCATTATTTTCTATCCTAAAGAAAGAATGTATCTTCAATGTTATTTATTAAGCGCATGCAATGTATTTATATTGGCTTTGAATTAAGTTTTTCAGAATAAAAGGTGATAACTCTACTTGGTTATGGTTATATTTAGAAGCTTTAAACTTATATTTATCAATAATTCACAACATTTAAAAGCAGCTTTGAACTCATAGAAAGCATTTCCCTTCTATATAACTCAATTTTAAGACAGTTTTTCTCTATTTACATTTATAAAATATTTACCAGAATTAACCACTTTACAAAGATTTAATATTTATTTTGCCAAGACAAAAATTACAATTAATTCCCAAAAAAGAGAATTATTTATATAAAAACCATATAAATATTTTAATATATTTTTAATTTCTTTTCAATATCTGTTGTGAAGCATCTGCCAGAGATTATACTGGCCATGGAGGCTTTATCTCTAAGTGTCTTTTGATTGTTTTGCATTTTGTTTGGCTCCCCGGAATATATTCTTAGACTTTGTCTTATCAAAACGATTTAAAATTCGGAATTCCAGCTGTCGCCGCCGTCCGTCCGTCGGTACATGTGTACGAACCACTTTCTTTCTTGGCCTTATCATTGCTGTGGCTTCGCGTGGGGGTCCGCAATTAAATGGTAATTAAAAAGCCAAGCAGAAGGCTTCGTTACTCATACGCCCCGGTGGCACACAGAAGGTGTGCACTCTAAGATTTATTGCCAATTAAAACAAAGAATTGAAGCTGTTGGGGGGGAAAGCAATAGTCGGGGATATGCATAGACCACGACATTGACATTGAAAAGGAATTGTTTTTTTTTTTAAAGACCATTAAAGGACACCGCGCGCGCAAATTCTGAGCTCGATGCGGTCAGGGGCATTTACGATTTTCCGTTTTTATATTTACCCTTTGCGTATTGACAAAAATCTCTGCGTTAATTTCAATGCCTCCCTTGGGACATGGTCCATAAATGAGCATAATTAGCCAAGCCCCATTTAATGCGGTTTCCGATTTAAACCCAATTCCAGCTATTGGCCAGCCCAGCATGTAAAGAGAGAGCCGTCGGGAAAATGCAATTTCCACGACCACACACGCGCTAAACGGGGCAAGCAGGGACAAGAGCGGAAAAGTGGAAGAGCGGAAAAGTGGAAGAGCGGAAAAGTGGACGAGCGGAATAGCGGAGCAAACCTACAGCGGACAGCGGAGAGACGCAGTGTTTCCCTTACTGGACCGCGGACCGAGTGCAGAGTTCGGCTGGCTACGCTCGTGCCGCGATCGGCGTACACTGCCACGCCTCCCGGCACAACGCCCCCGACCACGCCCACGCCCCCGGCACGCCTCGTCCGCTGCAGCGTCGGCGGCGGCAGCAGCATGGATCGCAGCGGAAGCGCCACCAACGGCTCCGAGTTTGGCGGTGGAGGCGGCGTCGCTCCAACAACGGGGCGAGCCAACGCCTCCGCTCCTTGGAGCAATGACAAGGAGTCGCCGAACAATGAGGACGACTCCAACGAGGATGACGGTGATAATGCGTCGCCGGCGAAGGTCACCGATCCGCTGGCCCCACGATTGGCCAACAATGAGGTAAGTTTCATGCAAAATATTTATCGTTAATCAAAATGCAAATCAGTTTTACAAAAATGTATACCTTAAAATATATGCTTATAATTTTTATTTTATAAATAATGCACCACTAAATAAATTAATTATATATATTTTAAAGAAATACGAATCAATAGGTTTAAACAAAAACATAAATAAAAATCCACTCCAAAAGTATTAAAAACAAAAGATATTGATCGTTCTGTTCCTGAGCTCTGGTCTCAATGTCTTATGTATCGTGATACTAAGTAGATTTATTTTAAAAATCCTTTCCCTATATATTGATAAATAATTATTAATTAAAAGTTTCTAAAGAAAATATTTATCGTCAATCAAAATACAAATCCGTTTTACAAAAACTTATACCACCTATTATATGCTTTTAATTTTGTATATTTTAAAATAATTCAGACTTTTCCACTAAATAAATTAATTATATATACTCTAAAAAAATATGAATCAATAAGTTTAAACGAAAACATAAATAAGAAACCACTCAAAATATATTAAAACCACAGGACTTAATATTGATCGTTCTGCTTCTCAGGTGTAATATTACTGCAGCTTTGACTGTAATAATAATAATAGTAAAAATCCTTTTCTTATATATAATAAATAAATATAAATACAAAATTTAAAGAAAAATAAATAAAAAAAAAACAACTCACATTCAGTTTCTTCTGATATGAAATCCTACAATTGTAAATCTCTAGATTAAAAAAATAAATACAACAAAATGAAACTGAAACTACCAATGTCGGACTTTTCGGTCCCAAACCAATTTTAAGCATTATATCAATCATAGATGCAACCAAATTTAAATTAAAAATCAAAAAAAACAAAAGCCAATAAAAGAAAATATGATTTAAAAAAAATATATATACTCAAAGGATTTACCAAATAGACGATTTCAAAAAGGATCTGAAGAACCAGAAGGATCAGAAGCCACATAATTCGAAAAGGTGCTTTGGAGGAGAATCAAGCCAAATAAACACTGAGAATATATAAAAAACGACTACATTAAGTTCTAAAATAAAATTCACTAGAAATCAAATTAAAATACAACAAAAAAAGAGGAAATCTGGCGAAGACAATAAAAGTCAAATCGTATATAGCAAAAAACGAATAATAGAAAATAAAAAAATAAAATGCACAAGAAATCCAATTAAAATACCACAAAAAAAGAGGAAATCTGGCGAAGACAATAAAAGTCAAATCGTACATAGAAATAAAAAATTAATAATAAAAATAAAAATAAAATAAAATTCACTGGAGACTAGAACTGTTCAAATTAATAATAGAAAATAAAAAGAAAATAAAATTCACTGGAGACTGGAACTGTTCACTGGCAAAGCCAGGACACGACTAAATGTGATACTTGTAAAGCAAGACCTATATGCCTTTGATTTATATCGATGGCATGAAGTATACAAACAAGGATCGATGTCTTATCGATAGATGTAGGGGTTTGTTTTTCTGTTCTCTAAGAGCAATATATCGATTAATCGGTCAAAGAAAATTAGTGATAGTTATTTAGGGTTTGTTTTATATATTATATTTTTATGTTATTTGTAATCCCCTTAATAACTTGCCAATTAGGTGGATTATTTTTAAAAATCTAAACTTAAATGAATATTAATCTTTCCCCTTTAATTACAGCGCATTTTGGTGGTGTCTGTGACGGAGCGAACTCGCGAGACTTGGGGCCAAAAGGCGGAATTCCTGCTGGCCGTAATTGGCTTTGCCGTGGACCTGGGCAATGTGTGGCGATTTCCGTACATTTGCTACCAGAATGGCGGCGGTGCCTTTCTGGTGCCCTACTGCCTGTTCCTCATCTTTGGCGGCCTGCCGCTCTTCTACATGGAACTGGCCCTGGGTCAGTTCCATCGTTGTGGCTGCCTCAGCATCTGGAAGCGCATCTGTCCGGCCCTGAAAGGTGAGTTCAATTCCAGGGGGAAACCCCATATTAAATATGCAATAAAGAACACCCCACATGAGCTTTAAAAAAATGATGTACAAATAAATTCAAAGGTGCCTGCGGGCGCTTTCAAATAGGATACAAGATTAAATGGCAATTTAAATGAATTACAAATATTGAGTTTTAGTCGCAGATTATAATAATAAAAAAAGGAGGAAAATACGCTCGTGATTGCATATTGGAATCCATAAAGCTGTTCAATATTTGCGCAGAACGCAGGCCTTTTGCCGGAGGGGCTAGCATTTTGTAATGAGAAATTAAGTATACGCAGTGGGGACAGGCTACAGCAGGGTCTCCCCTCTGCACACACATGTGTGTGTGTGTGTGTGCTCTTGATGCCTGATATTTCACGCTTGGCCAAGCATTATTGTCTCAGCCAGATTCTGTGGCCGCCCGCACGAAGGACAAAGGACCAAAGTTGCTCCTGCATTGTTTCCTTTTTCGGCGCAGGGATATGGGGATACATGTATGTAGGGCTTTAAAAACGGGGAAGCGCACCCAATTGTGTGCCAGCGACATTATCAGGCAGTCGAATGGATAAGGAGTCGCCAGTTTTGTTGCAACAATTAACAGCGCATTCAAGTGGAACGCACAAAGCCCAAATCAGGACCCTTCTTCCATCCGGGTCCCGCTCCTCCTCTCAGAGCGTAATTAAATTGTCCTCAAATTGATTTACAGAGGCAGCCATGAAAAGACACACACACAGCCACCGAAGGGGAAGTCCTATTCAAAGTTTTGCATATCGAGTTGATAATTTTATTAAGTGACAAACAAAATGTATTATGGAGGCGCTGGCGCTGGCTTTAAGCCTGGACCAAAAACTTTGCCAAGTCACTACTTGTCTAGGCCAAATCCCACCACTCCCTTTGACCCGCCCGCTCTTCCGCATTGAAAAGTCGAAGAGCAAACACCACTTTGTGGCAGTCATCATTTGCTCAACAAGTGTTTGCTTTGGGCGAACCTTTTGCCGAGCGATTCGAAATGAATGGAGGAAAAGCAGCAAGAAGGCTGCGAGAAAAGCGAGTGGAAACTTAAAGGGGGGAAATCACGTGACGTGTCTTATTGGCCTCATAAGTAAACTGGTAGCAGAAAAAGGAGGACAGGCCTTAGCTGGGTTTGTTCAACGGCTGAAACCTGCAAATTGTCACGCGGGAATATTCCAATTTCTTTTTCCTTGCCTTGCCTTGCCGGCTTTCAATCAGAGTTATTGGCATTCCCAGGCCGAAACGAGCTGGCTTTTAAGGACTACCTGTTGATTTGCATGTTCTGTGGCCTTGTTAGCAAGGATAATCAGCGAAATTGATGGGAATAATGGAGATATTTAGAGAGCTTTCCTTGGGTTTAAGCTGGCATTACCCCGAACTTAACTTAGATATTAAAAAAAAAACAATCTTAATTATATAAATCAATGAGAAAAATAGGGATATTTAAAGAGCTTTCTTTGGGTTTAAGCTGCCTTTTTCCCGAACTTCATTAAGATAATAAAAAAGGAGGTTCTTACCTCAAGAAAGCTATCTTAAATAATTAGAAATAAATTAACTTCATCCCAAACCAGGTGTTGGCTATGCAATCTGCCTGATTGACATATATATGGGCATGTACTATAACACGATTATCGGCTGGGCGGTGTACTATCTCTTTGCCTCGTTCACCTCTAAGTTGCCCTGGACATCCTGCGATAATCCTTGGAACACCGACAATTGTATGCCCGTGACCAGTGAGAATTTCACTGAGTTGTCCACCTCACCGGCCAAGGAGTTCTTCGAGTGGGTACACCGCTCATTGTCCTGTAAACTCTAAACCTCAGAGATTATCTTTACAGACGACGCGTGCTGGAGAGCTACAAGGGCAATGGGTTGGACTTTATGGGTCCTGTGAAGCCCACACTGGCCCTGTGTGTCTTCGGGGTCTTTGTTTTGGTCTATTTCTCGCTGTGGAAGGGCGTAAGGAGTGCCGGAAAAGTGGTTTGGGTCACCGCCTTGGCACCCTATGTGGTGCTGATCATCCTCCTGGTGCGAGGAGTCTCCCTGCCCGGGGCAGACGAGGGCATTAAGTATTATTTAACCCCAGAGTGGCACAAGCTGAAGAACTCCAAGGTGTGGATAGATGCCGCCTCGCAGATATTCTTCTCTTTGGGTCCTGGCTTCGGGACACTGCTGGCCTTGTCCAGCTACAATAAGTTTAATAACAATTGCTACAGGGATGCCCTCATCACGAGCAGCATTAATTGTTTGACCAGTTTTTTGGCCGGATTCGTCATCTTCTCCGTGCTGGGGTGAGTTTTTATGAATGTAAAGTAACTTAAATATAATTAAGAACTAATATCATTATTTATCATTACTATATTTATAAATCTATTAATTTGTAATCCCAACAGGTACATGGCTTACGTGCAAAAGACCTCCATAGACAAAGTGGGCTTAGAGGGCCCCGGCCTGGTGTTTATAGTTTATCCAGAGGCCATTGCCACCATGAGTGGCTCTGTGTTTTGGAGCATCATCTTCTTCCTGATGCTGATCACCCTGGGCCTGGACAGCACCTTTGGCGGCTTGGAGGCCATGATTACGGCTCTGTGTGATGAGTATCCGCGCGTGATTGGGCGACGAAGGGAACTGTTTGTCCTGCTGCTGCTGGCCTTCATCTTCCTGTGCGCCTTGCCCACAATGACCTATGTGAGTAGTCCCCGGGCTGTGATTCGGTTAATTAACTCCTAAGCACCCCTAATACATATGCATGTGCATGTCCAACTGGCCCATTTAACGCACCATCTAGCAGGGATGGCACCCACCCCCCTGGACAGCTCCCCTCGAGTCGATGGATTGCCGTGTTAAGTGCTTTTTATCGTTCGCCAGTTAATCTCACACTACCACCCTTCCTCTCCTGCATTTTTATCACCTGTCAAGAGCAGTGGGCTTGTTTGCCTTTCACCTGGCCAAACATCCACCGTCCGATGTGTGTTGCTGTGGCTGCTGTTCCTGTTGCGCTGTTCAAACACTTGGCTGGATGGCTGGCTGGTTGACTGGCGGTATGGTCTTCCTCCCGCCACTTTATCTGATTACATTTGAAATTGTAATTTGCTGGCTTCTTTATTTCTGCCTGTCCCCCGGTCACTTGGCCACTTGGAGTGACCAGTATCGGTCAAGGGATCAAGCTATTCAATAACTCAGCCGCCAGCCATTAATCAGTGCCAGTTTGAGTGGAGATCTCCTCCAGGAGTACTTGAAGGTGTTATAAAAGGACTCTTGAAAGGTTTTTTTATGGAAAATAATAAAGAAAACAAAGAGATAATTAGGAACAAAGTGATTCGTTTTTTGAGCTAGGAAAGAAATAAAATATAAATAAAACACCTCACTAAGTTTATTATTATTAAAACAAGGACTCAAAAAATATATATTCCCCTTCTTCCAGGGCGGCGTGGTGCTGGTTAACTTCCTGAATGTCTATGGACCTGGCTTGGCCATTCTTTTTGTGGTCTTTGTGGAGGCTGCCGGCGTGTTTTGGTTCTATGGAGTAGATCGCTTTAGCTCCGATGTGGAGCAGATGCTGGGCTCCAAGCCTGGCCTCTTCTGGCGCATCTGCTGGACCTACATCAGTCCCGTGTTCCTGCTGGTTAGTTATAATCAAGAACTCTTAAAAAATAAACTAAATTCCAATTCAAATTCCCCCCTTCACAGACCATCTTCATCTTCTCCATATTGGGCTACAAGGAGATGCTTGGCGAGGAGTACTACTATCCCGACTGGAGCTTCCAGGTGGGCTGGGCGGTCACCTGCTCCTCCGTGCTGTGCATACCCATGTACATCATCTACAAGTTCTTCTTCGCCTCGAAGGGCGGCTGCCGTCAGCGATTGCAGGAGTCCTTCAAGCCGGACGACAGCTGCGGATCGGTGGTGCCCGGCCAGCAGGGCACCTCGGTGTGACATGACCACGCCCAGGTCCACCTCAACATCCGCACCAGCTGCACCAGCATCAAGATCTACAACCTCAACTGCAGCAGCAACAACAGCTTGTCACCAACAACCTCAGGGGCCGACGCTCTCCACACAAACAATCTCAACTGCAACTGCAACCACAGCCGGTGCCCGGTGATGCCGGAGGATCCGCCTCAGTGCCGTTGGAATCGGAATCATCCGCAGCATCAGCATCGGATCAGCAGCGATATAATTAGTGCTAGTCTTAGGCAGTCGCATAGCCATAGTTTAAGCCTCTGCTCGGTGCAGAGCAATCCCATGGCGACCACAAGGATCCCAGCACTTGCTGCCGAGGACAATAACTGCTCGCTGAGACTCAGTAGCTGTCAGCCGCTCAAGTTCCCGCTGGCCAGCGAGTGGCTGGTCTAAGGGAGAGCCAGCCGAAGCGAGGGGGAGTCCTGCAAAGCAGCCATTTTGCAGGATTCCCCCTTGAATTTTTGGGAGGATCGAGGAACTCAACGTTTAATCTAGTTTGATTGCTTCGCAAGCACACACATACACACACACCACACATAGTGAACCTAAGTATTCTAGTTGTCCAGCCCCTCGGGGCAGTAGCCTTAGTTCGTAAGCGTTAACTAGCTCGGCTATAAGTGAAGAGAAATTTGGTAAAATGCTTTCTAAGTAATATAACTGGCTCTAAGGTAGAGAGAGCGCCCTGTACAATGCATTACTCGCACACACTCCCCGCAGGCCAAGGGAAAGGCAAGCGTAAGACAGCCACTTACATTGCTTTTCCGGCGTGCTCGTTGATTTGGTTTTTTAAGTAAATATATAATTTCGGTTTTACGAAATAAGAAACAAAGAAAAGTGAGGTTTTCTTGAGAGGGAAAGGGGCTAAGCGAAAGAGGCTTTATTTACACACGGTTTTTCGCGCTAGGTCCAGGCTTTCTTGCCAGAGAGCCAGAGAGAGCACGCTCTAGAGCTAGTCGCTCTTTTTTTGTAGGTATACAGCGGCAGCCAACGACTGTATGTGTGTACATGTATTCTCACCCATTCTACTTCTGCAGACACACATGCAAGCGCATTCTATTTTTTAGATTTTTACGCTCTCAACTTTGTGAGAGTGGAGAGAATGCAATATTCGTCAGAAACAAAAAAATTGCTTGCATATGCGAATTAAAATGTATGGTCGTTGCTCATCTTAGTAGTTCTTACGTCTTTGGTTAACCGCAGTACTAATGAGACTTTTCTACTTCCTTAAGGCTTTCCTGACTTAATTCTAATAAGAATTGCATGCTTTTCCTAAAGAAATATAAAGCACAGATAAGAAATCTTCCTACAGCTGAAAAAGACTTCCTTAAAGTAAAAAAAGGTTATCTTTAAATTATTTAATTTTTAATTACATAAACTTGCCGTTAGTTAGTTACGCTTAGCTGGCGAAATAATAAACAGGGAGCTTGATTTCATGGGGGGCGACGACTGAGGGTGGAGGCTATGAACGATGAATGAGGGCAATGCTTTGATTTTCGGAGGCCATTGCGCACACCCACGCCGAGTGTATAGGTTGAAGGTGCAGCTAAACCTGCAGCTAATCCTGCGGCGCCTGCTTCTTTCGCTTGCGACGAGGCTTGCGCTTCTTCTTCCGCTCCTATTTCCTGGACCCCTTGCCGCCCTCGTCCTTGCCCTTGTCGGCCTTCTCCTCCGTCTTCTTGCCATCCTTGGTCTCCTTGTTGTCCTTGTCCTTGCTCTCCTTGTCCTTCTTCTCCTTGGCATCCTTGCTCTCGCTCTTGCCCTCCTCGGCATCGCGATTCGCCAGCTTGTTGTTGATCAGATTGTGCAGGGCAATGATGGAGCGCACCATGGAGGCCAGGTAAACCACGAGCATCTGGTCGTTGGTCTTCACGTACATGGTGCCGGTGAACTGGTCGTTGGTGATGTCCGGCAGCAGATTGAAGATGTCCTGCAGCTGGTAAACGATCTGGTGATTGATGGGCATCTTGCCGTCGCCCACGCGCTGCAGATACTGCTTGATGTCGCGCAGCTGGGCGTTGAGGCCCTTGAGGCCCATCAGCTGGTTGGTGATCTTCTGCGAGAGGCTGCCCACGGTGGTGTCCTTGATGTCGCGCAGCAGATGCTCCACGCCCACCTCCTCGGCCTCCTCGGCACCGATCTCGCTGGGCACATGCTCGAAGGTCTTGCTGGTGGGCGAGCCGTCGTCGTGGACCTCCTCCACGGATATGTACGCCTCGGTGGGCAGGCCCAGGTCCTTGGGCTTGGCGTCGATGATCACCAGCACGGAGTTGGGACAGTAGCGGCGGATGAGCTCATTGATGGCGATGTCGTTCTGATGCAGCTTGGGACCCGTGTGGTACCAGCCCACGACGCGCTCCCTGGCATTGACCTTCTTGAACATGCCGTACATGTTCTCCAGGTAGTCGTGATCCAAGAACCACACCGACTTGTCCTTGTCGTCCTCATCGAAGGGCACTGCAAGGGAGGAGCCTTTAGACTCTGTTTTTTTTTTTGGGTGCAACTTGAGCATCTACTAACCTGCAAAGCTGTTGGACACGTCTAGGACGCCCTTGGAGCGCCAGCATCCTAGGAGGACGCCCACAACGCGCTTCTGGTTGCCAATCTTGCCCATGCGATTGAAGTGATCCACCACGGACAGCAGGACCAGCGGATGCACAATCACTTTGTTTACGCTCACCTCCAGCGACGGCATGTTTGTTGATTTTCTCGGTTTTGTCGGTTGGGGTAATCCAATAAATTGAGCACCGCTTGCTAGGTGCTTTCGGGGCAGGTAATTTCGGGTTGTTTTCCTGCCTGGCGATTATATATTTCGCTAAATTCGCAGAGATTTGCGGCAAAAATTGAGAGCAAAATGACAAGCAGAAACGTTTCTTCCAGTGTGACCGCAGCGCGCCAGTTACAGTTACCCAGAGAATTTTAGAAAAATACCAAAGTAACAGTATTTTTTAAAGCCCGTTTCCACTAGTTTCACTTCTGCATTCGTGTCACGAAATAACTGAAGGGGCTTGCTGTACTGAATTAAAAAAGGGATATTAAAGTGAATTTAAATTAAATTACTTATTAAATAAATATTATTTTAAAATCTCAGTAGATTCTATGATGAGTTTTCACTAGAAAATTAGTAAGACCCTTGAACGTATATATAAGCCCTATTGGAAATATCGATCGTATCTCAGAAATACTGAGAAGTTGAAGCCTATTATTATTCATATGGATTTTCTTATTTTAAATTACGCCTAGACATGAAATATAAAGAAATGAGAAACTACCTGCGAAGGTAAAAATAGCAACAAGCTGTGGCATTGTTATTGTGAAATTTCAGGGATCGCAAACGTGAGCGATGGTGGCCAAGTATTATAAGGGGAGCTGAAAGAACCTAGGCGTGCCCATCTAGGTTTTAAATAATTTGCAGCTGCTTCTATTATTGCAATATTTTAAATACGATATTAAATTTGAAATTCGCATTCAAACAAACCGTTCGTAATTCCTTATTTATTTCGTGCCACGAACACGGGACTCCACGACCCTTGTTCTTCGTGGTATTTTTGCGCCAGCCACCATTGGTATTTTGTCAACAGGCGAGTCGCGGTCACACCGGTGCGCAAATCTCGAGTGGAAAAATTATGAAAAAAGCGCCGTGCAGACAGTTGGAAAGTGCGAAAATCAACAAACAGTGAGGCTGCAATTGCTGCAACCCGGCCAATAACCAAGGTACAAAGCCGCCAACTGCGTAATTAATCACCTTTTCCGCCTGCGTGCGTGTTCCGTGTGCGTGCGCTAGTGTGTGTTGTTTCTGTTTTTGCCCTTGGCGAAGGCAAACCATGGTGCCGCTCTCCTCGCACACCAGCGCTGCCAGATGACCTAAACGCCATTTTTGAGCGCAATAGCGCCAAGTTGGCAGCACCGGGCGCGAGAGAAATTACAAATTGCTTTTAGCTGCGCGTTCGCCCGTTCGGGGAAAATACGTTTTTATCGCTGGCGAAAGGGTGCGGGCGGCAGGCAAATAGGCCCAAAACAACAACTGCGACCGTTTAGGCGCAGCGCACCTGATATCGGCGGACAACTGGTGAATGAGGTGCGCGGATGAGGTAATTTCCCTGGCTGCGTGCGTCTACAGTTTCACGCCCATTCGCCGCCGCCGTCGCCGCTCGTAATCATCAATGAGTCGCTCCGCAGTGAGCGCTGTGCTGTGCTGTGCTGCTGCGTCCACTTTAAACTCGGGATTCGTGCGCGTGTTGTTTACAAATTCCGGAGCTGCATTGTGCGATTCAAGGCGCCGTCTGGCCGTCTAAATTAATTTGCTAACTGGCCTCAAGGAGGCTACCAAGTTTCGCCGAGATTTTGGGCCAAAAAATACACTGGGGATAGAGTTGGAACAACGTTTGTGAAGGGAGAAGGGGGAGGGGGACGACTGTAAGACCAGCTCACAAATACTTAGAGAAGCAAGACACACACAGACCAGCACACACACTCATGCAGGCAGAGCTACGCTCTTTTGTCTACGTCTTTGACTTTTTCTCGTTTGTAATCATTTTCCTCCCATTCGTACGTGTTTTTTCTACAAATATTAGAGCTCGCGAGCTGCTAATTAAATTATAAAACATACAGAAGCGTTAAAGACTGCGAAGACGACGACGACGACGACAGCGGAATCCCAACCAAGCCCACAATCCCCGCTCGTTGGCCCATTTTCGCTGGAAGAGCGCCACTAAACAACACTGAATGCGGAACGCTCTGAAAGGCGAGGAGGAGAGAGTGTCAAAAGCAACGGCTAATAGGTGAGTGTGATGGTCTAAACTGGGCTACGGAATAGCAGTGGCGTTGCGTTTACACGGGGCTTACTGCTCCCCCGGACTTGAAACCCTGCCAAGTCTGCTGCTCCGCGAAAAACAAACCAATCAATAACCACTCGCCAATGTCCAATGTGTCGTCGCCCCGCAGCTTTCACCAAATCTAGTTTTCCTGGTTGGACTCTCGCCCAGGAGCTCAGCTATGTAGATGCCAGACTGAGCAGCAGCAGCAGCAGCAGGGGAAATCTACAGAAAGAGAGACACCACTAGCAGCAGCAGCCACAGCAGAGCAGCACACCGCCACCGCCATGTCGTTCATCACCAACCTAAAGAAGGTCTTCCACCTCGGCGGGGGTGAGGCCAAGAAGAAGCGGCTGTTTAATAACATCAAAATGGACACCGATCCGGCGGAGGTCTGGGAAATGGTCGGCGAGCTGGGCGATGGTGCCTTCGGCAAGGTGTACAAGGCCCAGCATAGAGAGCAGAAGCGCTTTGCCGCCGCCAAGATGTGCCAGCTGGAGGATGAGGAGAATCTCAGCGATCACATGGTCGAGATTGATATTCTCTCGGAGATCAAGCACCCCAATGTGGTGGAGCTGTACGAGGCCTTCTCCATCGATGATAAGCTGTGGGTGAGTATCTGCCGCTCTTGATTCTCATCCAGGGAGGAGAGTAACAGTTGTATGATCCCCCCTAGATGCTCATCGAGTACTGCGATGGCGGGGCCCTGGACAGCATCATGGTGGAGCTGGAGAAGCCACTGACTGAGCCGCAAATTGCCTATGTCTGCAAGCACATGACCGAGGGCCTTACCTTTCTGCACAGGAACAAGGTCATTCATCGCGATCTGAAGGCCGGCAACGTCCTGCTTACCATGGAGGGCGGCGTCAAGCTGGGTAGGTTCTTTCTCTTTTTATAACCCAACCATCCTTCATTGAAGCTTATCTCCCCCTTAGCCGACTTTGGCGTCTCGGCCAAGAACAAGCACACCATGCAGAAGCATGACACCTTCATTGGCACGCCCTACTGGATGGCGCCGGAGCTGGTGCTCTGCGAAACGTTCCGCGACAATCCGTATGATCACAAAGTGGACGTCTGGTCACTGGGCATCACGCTCATCGAGCTGGCCCAAATGGAGCCGCCCAATAGCGAAATGTCGCCCATGCGTGTGCTCCTCAAGATCCAGAAGAGCGAGCCGCCCAAGCTGGAGCAGCCCAGCAGGTGGAGCAAGGAGTTCAATGACTTCCTCAAGAAGTCTTTAGTCAAGGTAAGCATAAGCTGGCTCTTCTCCGCTTGAATTTTTTGATAAAATCTTGGTTTTTGGTGCCTTAGGATCCCCAGATGAGGCCCACAACGGATGTGCTGCTGCAGCACGGCTTCATCAGCCGGGATATGGATGCCAAGCCCATCAGGGACCTGCTGCTCGAGTACAAGGCCGAGGTTGTGGAAGAGGTGGTAGACGATGAGGCCGAGGTGAGTGTGTACTTCCCTAGCTTCGGACAATCCCTGTGCCCTGCACTGTGCACCCTAGTAGACCAAGTGCTAGACGTGATGATAATCTCTACGTTCTCTCACCTCTCCAACTGCTCTCTCTTCTCTCTTACACGCTGCCGCCTCCAATCCAAAACGTTCTCGCACCGTGCGATTCATTATTCTTATACTTTTATCTTGGTTTATTCCTTGCCTGGCCTTACATATTCGGTTCTTTTCTGTTTCTGTCGCAATGTCGCTGTGCTTATCTTTTTTCTGTGTGTTTATGTGGAAAATAATTGATATAGAAGCTTAAGCGCCAAGTGAAGCGGCGTTCGCTCTATCAGAGGGTTGGTAAGTCGTTCTACAGCAACCCGTCTAGCGCTGCCCTCCGTTGTCCGTTCCAGCACCAGCAGCACCCCGCTCCGTTCCGTTCCGTTCCCAGCCACCCATCCGGCACTGCATCCCCGACACTCCGATAGCCGGGGGCCAACACAATTAGTTTACTTATTTTTATCAGCATTGCCAAATGCGGCTTATCACAACGTAGCTTCTCCAGTGGAGGCATTCCTCTTAGTATATATTATATTGTATTTATATATATATATTGTATGTGAAAAGCCTCTGCCGCTGTTATCGGTTTCTTGTGGTAATTATAGCAAGCACACTTGCCTTCATAGCCAGGGTTTCGAATTACTAATCATTGTGACAACTGTGTGTCTTTTTCGCTATCTAAGCTTATTAGATCAAGAGCCAGATATAGTTTTGTGGGGCAATAATAGAGAGAATTCGCAAATAGTGCGTTTTAGGGTTTAGAGTTGGATGTAAACAAGCACGCAAGACGCTAGAAATACTAAGATTAGTAACGAAAATAAATGTATTTCTATATTTGAATTGCCATTAGCAAGCACTTTTTCTGTTTCTGACAAAAATCGCCTTCTCTCTGCTCCTTGGGGTTTGCTTGGTCATTAAAAAGCAATAATTACGGGGGCTTTAGGCCAAAAAAAAAAATTTAAAGCTTGACAATCTTCACGCTGCTGAAGTAGTTAAAGCCAAGTAGCATTGCTAGCTGTTTTAGGAAGTACTTGAAATGAATCTTTGGCTTATAACTACTTCCCCGCATCTTCGCCCACACAGGAACCCCGCAACTCGGCGCTCCAGCTCGACCTGGACGATGACTCTGCTTCGCTGCAGAGCCAAGACATTGACAAACGTAAGTTTATTTATATAAACTTTATAATTAAAGATACTAAAGCTTCATTACCTTCTCCATTAGCAGTTCCAGGTACACCTACATCCATTTTGCGGGATGCCAAAGAGCAATCCCAACCAAGTAGCAGTTTACCAATCGCAGCAGCAGCGGCAGCCACTGCAGCAGCAGCAACCACAACTAAAGCCACCACTCCGGACAGACCAAACCACACAAAGGATGACAATGCTGAAGCGGCAGGAGTCCAGCAGCCGCCGCCACCGCCGGCGCATACCAAAGTGCCTGCTCCAGCGCCGCCGTCGCCCCAACATACGCCGCCTCCGCCACAAGTCCAACAGCCAGCAGCAGCACCAGCTGCAGCAGCTGCAGCGCTGCAAAAGATACCCGAGGATGTGGCAGCTGTTGCAGAGGCAGACAAGAAGGTATATACTTTGATTTTACCTTGGTTAATCCCGTATAATGTATTCCTTTTCACGCCCAGCACTTTGTCAAAAAGGAAAAGGGCAAGGCGCCGCCACCACCCTCACCCTTGGGCCTTGCCAACTCCAAGCCACCGGCGGGCGATGCCCAGGCTTCGCCCAAAAAGCAGGCCACACCCGAACCCGCCTCTCCGGTCACCACAGCCATTGAGGTGGCCATTGGCCAAGAGGCCGCAGAGCAGAAGCCGCAGCCGCCCTCGCCCACAGCCTCCTCCATTGTGTCTGTGCAATCGGTGGCCTCGTCCAGCTCCTCGGGCAGCATCTCCAACGCTGTCCTGAGCTCGAGCACTTCCCTGATCACCATCAACAGCGATGCGCCCACACCGCAGCATCAGTTGCAGCCGCCACAGCATGGGGTGCTGCCCAACAGCCTGGAGTCGGTGAGTCAGATCACGGTGGTGACCAGCACTCATCCGCCGGTGATTATCGACAACTCCGTGGTGCCCCCGCCACCGCCGCCGCTGCAGAGCGAGGTAATCATCGTGTCCAACGATCTGAACAAGAGCACGCACTTGCACGAGTCCTCGACGGACGACGACTTCCCCTCGCTGGACGACAGCCTGGGCGATGCGGCCAGCACGCCGCCCCACAAGCAATCCTCCATGATATTGGCCGTCAATGAGCCGGCCGGAGTGGTGCCCGTGCCGCCGCCCCAGCCACAAGGCTCGGCTTCTTCCACTGTCCATGCCCGCAAGCTGGACGAGAGCGAGGTGCTGATCGTGAGCCCCTCGTACGCGGACGATGACTCTGCCTACAACACCGCCTCGGGCAGTCACAGCCACGACCACAGCGACCACCTGATGGACACCAGCCACGTCTCGGTGGTGACTGTGGGCGACGAGGAGATCAAGGTGAAGGACAGCAGCAATGAGGTGGGCAAGCGCCAGCCCAATGGCCTGGGCATTGTGCCCGAGGATGTGACCCTCATCGTGAACCGATTCAAGCAGGAGAAGCGATCGCCGGACAGCTCGCTGAGCGAGAATGGCTCGGTGCGTGGCCGGAGGGGCATCGAGGTGCAGGTGAGCGGCAGCGGTGGCTCCGACGTGGACAGCATTGGCACCAACACTAGTCAGGACAGTCGGCACGAGGTGGATCACAAGCAGCAGCAGCAGTTGCAGCCACCAGCGGCCGTGCTGATGCCTCCGCCGCCGCCCTCGGTGACGAATAACCACAATCACATGACCATCGACGAGGAGGAGGAGGTGGTAATCCGACCCAAGGCGAGGGTTCCGCCCGTGGTCAAGTCCGTGAACGCCCAGGGCCTCACCAAGGAGGAGATTGAGCTGCGGAATCTGCGCAAGAAGACGCGGAAGCGCACGCGCAAGTTCGAGATCGATGGCGTGCAGATGACCACCACCACGAGTCGGGTGATCTATGGCGACGAGGAGAACGGACGCATCTACGACGACCATGACTTCCGCAAGCAGGAGCTGCGTGAGCTGAAGATGCTGCAGAAGCAGGAGAAGAAGCAGCAGACGGAGCTGCATGTGAAGGAGCAGCAGGCCAAGGAGCAGCAGGATCGACGCTTCGAGCAGGAGCGCACGTCGCTGGAGAAGACCTACGAGGCGGACATGGACATGCTGGCGCGCCAGCACAAGCAGCTGGTGGAGAAGACTGAGCAGACGCAGGAGAACGAGCTACGCTCGTCGTCCAAGCGCATCCGCTCCGAGCAGGAGCAGGAGCTGAAGATCTTCCGCGAGAACCTCAAGCAGGAGATAAGGCTGCTCAAGCAGGAGGTGGACTTGTTTCCCAAGGACAAGCGCAAGGATGAGTTCAAGCAGCGCCGCTCGGCCATGGAGCTGGATCATGAGGAGAAGGAGCGTGCCTTCCTGGACTCGCTGAAGGAGCGGCATGAGCTGCTGCTGAGGCGACTCAGCGAGAAGCATCGCGACCACTTGGCCACCATCAATAGGAACTTCCTGCAGCAAAAGCAGAATGCCATGCGAACGCGTGAGGCTTTGCTCTGGGAGCTGGAGGAGAAGCAGCTGCACGAGCGCCATCAGTTGTCCAAGCGGCATGTGAAGGAGCTCTGCTTCATGCAGCGCCACCAGATGATAATCAGGCACGAGAAGGAGCTGGATCAGGTGAAGCGCATGCTACAGCGCAAGGAGGAGGATCTGGTGAAGAAGCAAACCCTCGAGAAGCGGGCCCTGCCCAAGCGCATACGAGCAGAGCGCAAGGCACGAGACCTCATGTTCCGCGAGTCCTTGAGGATTTCCACGAACTTGGATCCGGAAATAGAACGCGATCGCTTGAAGAAGGTGAGCAAGGTTAACCAAGGAAACTGGAGTAAAGACTAATTCCCATTTCCAATTGCAGTTCCAAGAGCAGGAGAAGAAGCGCTACATGCAGGAGGAACGCCGCTTTGAGGTCAAGCATCAAAAGCAATTGGAGGAGCTGCGCGCCACACGCGAAAGCGCCATAAGGTGGGTTAAACTCAGGGATTATCCCTGGAAGTTTTAATAATAAATACCTTTAAATTCTAGGGAACTGGAGCAACTCCAGAACGAGAAGCGCAAGGCTCTGGTGGAGCATGAGCATGCCAAGCTGGCGGAGATTGATGAGCGCCTGAAGGCCGAGCTGCGTGAGTGGCGCGAGCAGTTGGTGCCCCGCAAACAGGTGTGTATGAGCAGCAAGTCCCCCTTTTGAGATTCGCTCTCTCTCTCTCTCTCAGCTCTCCGCCTTATTTCGTTGGTGTTTTGTGTTTTTTTTTATACCTCCTAAATGTACAAAGTAGATCAACTCGGTTGATATAAGTTGGTAATGATTATTATATTGTATATTGATTGGTTTACGGTGAACTGTGGTGTCATGTGCTACCTTGCCCCCTTAAAAAAAAACCAGAAAAAACGAAACCCATCCCCACCCGTTTCGTTCCGTCAACGCTGTGTGTGGCTTAGAGATGAGCAATATCCCGAAATTATCTTGTCTGTGCTTATAACTTTGTATTTTTAATTGTGTGCCTGAAGTGAGTAACTTTGTGAGCTGTCATACGATCAATACAGGGACTGACTCATTAATCAATGGCGCAACAAGACAATGAATCATACAGTCCAGTCTAGTCTAGAAATGTCTAATCTATTTGGAATTTGCAAGCTCTGCTATGCTGATAGGAAGTATAGTGAAAATGTAAGATTTTTGGTCATTAAATCGTTATCATTCAGTCACAAAAGTAACGTAATCTTTATTCGTTCTTAATTTAAGAATATTATTCCAGATTCAATGTTTTAAACATAAATTCAAGACTATTAAATTTGTTATTCATTCATTCATTCATTCAAAAAGCAGCTTGGGGGTCTATACATATACGTAATCATATTTTTGATAATTTCTGACCGCTTTCCCCCCCTATATAATCAAGAGTAATCATTGAAGTAACCCCCTCACCAATGATTACCTAACATACAAGAAAATTAATCTTAAAAAACATAATATACATAATATATGGAAAGCCCTTCATTTGACTTTTTGGTCTAATCCTGTCCTGAAATGAGTTGTCCTAAAATTGTCCTGAAATGCCCTGAAATGAGTTGTTAAATCTAGATTTTAGAACTCACCGTCTTATATTGAGAATAAAATTTAAGAATGCCAAAAATCTTGAATGAAAAAAAAACCTTTTTTTTATCAGTGTACTGATACACGAGGGAAACCCGAAACAGAGACCGACAAACGACCGAGAGAAGACCCCCTAACTCATCCTTAAGCCGCCGATAGCTTGACGGAACCCAGGCTGAACTAAATCCAATTATTTTTTCAACTTTTTCTCTCTCTTTACACCCACGCAAATGCATTCACTTTGGTGGCCTACTGTACCTACTACTACCTACAAAACTAAACCAAAAAAAAAACCGAAAACCGATAACTGATAACCGATAAAAATGTAAACAAAATAAAAACCAAATGCTTACCGCTGTGCTTCCCAACTACTAACCAAAAAAACCAAACAAAAAACCAAAAAACCAATCAACGGACTTGGTCATGCATGTGTGTTAACCAACCAACAACCCCGTGGTAACGAGCGTAGCGGCTGAACCAACTGATCAGCCAGGCCATCGATCAGCACGAGAAGCGCTATGGCCTGGTGGCCAATCGGGAGGAGTTCGAGGACCAGGAGGTGGAGCTGCCCGTGCGCCTGCGCGGCATCTACAGCGAGCGCACGTCGCGCCTGCTGCCACGCAACACCTTCATCGATCCCCAGCACATGCCGCGCTCCCGCTCCTCGCTCCTGATGATGGGCGGCGGCGGCAGCCGGCTGTCCAACTTCCGTGGCTCTGCTCCGGATCTCAGTCGCAGTGTGCCCAGCACGCCCATCCTGCACAAGCAGCAGCGCTCGCAAATGATCAGCGACCTGGTGCTGGAGGAGGACGAGGAGCAGCTGCTGGCCGAGCAGATGAAGAGGGCCAGTGTTACAACGCTGCCGGCGCAGAACCAGTTGCGCCTGATTACCCAGCTGCCGGCTAACGAGCTGGTCAAGGTGGTGACCACCACGCCGCCCATAAACAGCGCCGAGGATTCCAGCGCCAAGCCAGCAATGAGCACTTTCCGGGGAAGCGGAAGCAGCACGTCCCCCAAAACCCCCGATGATCTGGGCTTGGTGAGCAATCGATTCAGCTGCCTGGATGCCAGGGCAGCGGCGGAGGCCAGTGTGGAGCTGCGCATACGCGAGGGACCCGTGCTGACAGCGCACACCCAACGCCTGCTGCACTCCACCTCGTTTGCCATCAAGCGACCGTCGGTGGCCAGTCGGAGTAGCGGCCGCTCGTCGCTGAGCAGTGCCCAGTCGATGTACAACATCAATGAGCTGAGCACGCGGTTTACCAGCGATGCGGATCTGATCTTTGACTCGGGCCGCAAGGCAGCCGCCTTGCTGGATGAGGTGCAGCCGCAGCTGAGGTCCTCGGTGAAGCCAGGACACAGTCGCCTCAATGGCAGTGTGGTGTCGGCGGATTCGGCGGCCTCGTCTTCGGATGATTTCTACTACGACCTATATGCGGCCAAGTACAGGCTGCCGAGGGTTAACCAGCGACAGCACAGCTGCGAGGAGGACTCGTCGGCCATCTAGGAAGGGATATAGAGAAGGATCATAGCGATGATCAGCACTAGCCACGTTCCAGCAGCAGCAGCCAGTCTCCTGCATGCCCCACAGCTACTAACCACTAACCAAAGCAATCAAACGCCTCTACTCACACCTACTGACACTGAGAACCTGCTTTTCATTCCTCGCTTGCACTTGCCCGTAGTGTACCCTTAACCACACACGCCCACACACACTCTCCTTACACACACACACATATCATATCTTGCTAACCGAATTTGTAAAGCTTTCTCCACCTTTTAACTGCTCTGCATCGGAAATTGCCATACCTAGATTCTGTCTTGCCAAAGTTGATTATGTTTTGTCCGTTTGGAAGGGTTGAACTATGAAAAGTGGACTTTGTACTTGTGTTTTTGCCTAATTTTAATGTTAAAGTATTCCCCCTGGACTTCCGTCTCCAAAATGCATTCCATTTTAGCAGTATTATCGAAGTACTTAGTAACCAAAAACCATGAGATAACCCATGATGAAGAAGCATTATAATAAAAGAATCCAAACATTCCACACTCTTAGCCAGATGCCAAGCATTGGTGTAGCCATATCTTACTCTAAACATACTTAAAAATACAAACATAAATATATATATTATAATCATATCGCAATTTTCATGATGCTACACACAAACACACACACACACCCACTTTTACACACACCCAAAATATACATAAAAACAACAACGCGCTGCTATTGAAATCGAAAAAAACAAAAAACCAAATCTGTATCCAAAAAACTTTTCTTGCCGGCTCTCCTCCTCTTCTCGTAATGTGTAAAGCAACTACAGCAGCGGCTGCAACAAGAGGTTAGTCCTTTGATCTATCCCCAGTGGGTTTCCCAACCAGAAGGACTCTGATGTTCTAATGGTTCCGAAATGTACTGTGTATTATAGTTATTCTCTCCAAGCTCTCTCTTATTTAATGTCCCTACTAATGCATGCGCTATATACAGCTGTATTCTCTATATCTCTCTAACTTGATATTGTCAGATTGAATGTTGTTGCCTAGAAAAATACCTCCTTGGTCTTAGATCCTACTTACTAATATTAATTATCCTGTGTCTGTGCCTTAGCGCCTGGAGGAGACCTTTGCCCAGCAGCTGGACGAGATGGAGACCCTGTATGGCGGCGCCTTGATTGTGTCCATGCCCTCGGATACATTGCAGCGTGATCACTTTACTGGCTCAACGCGCAGCAGCCTCAGCTCCTATTCCGAGGGCTGAGGATGGGGCCCTACACCCTCTTCCCCTTCCAAGCTGTCGAAGAGGCAAACAAAGGAAACTGCAACGGCAGCAGCTAGGACAGCTTTTGCAGAGAAAGAATATGAAACAAAACAATTGTCAGCCATCCATTAAGGCTTCCGCCGGCGAATGAGCGCCTCTGCCTTTGCCCATTATACACACACACACACAGATTTATATATATATATATAGATATATATAGAAACAGAGACATGTACATGTATGTAAGTCGTGCCAAGCAGCGCGTGGGGTCAAGCTAAGTTTTTGTGTGTCGTAAAAGCCCTAATGCATAAGTTTAATTTTATTATCTTGCAGTGTATGTTAGCCTATTGTTCTATTATTATTATATTATTATTATTATTATTATTATTATTATTATTATTACTCTTGTACATGTCGAACAATCCAATGCGTTAAAATGTCATCATATCTACGATTATACATGTAGCCATGTATATAACTAGGTATCAAGTGTGTTATATGTGCACGAGCAGAATTAAATCTACTTAATATTTATCTATGTTTAACACCACACCAACACACCCCACACACTCCCGTAGAACACACACACACACATATATACGTACACCAAACAAATAGTTTTTTGTTGACCTTATCGCTATTGTAAATATATATCTATAAATGTATCTTAACTATGCAACACATACAGAGACAGACACAAGAGCAACATTCACGGGAAAGTTTAGCAAAAGTTTATGTGGCAACAGGAGAAATATATGTGAGATGTTTGGGATTCCATGAAACAAATTGTGTGTGTGAGAGAGTTCCAGTTGCAGACGGAGGACGTGGAGGATATGGAGAGATATATGGATAATGAGAGGCCGTCGGGTAACGATAAAAGATATTTATATTTGTAAACGTTTATGCTTATATATTTTATATAAATATATATACCATATATATATATGTATATTAATTTAAACAAAAATAATATTCAACAAAAAAAATATTAAAAAACAATAGAAAAATGACAACAAGAAATGGTGTTTTCGTGGGGTGAGAGGGCGACCAAAGATGCTTTATTTTGCATGGGTATTTTACGTGCTGGACCCAACGCTGGGTACAGAGACAGAGAGAGGGCGCTCGAGAGCCAGTTGCTCTCTTGGAGGTATACATCGGCGGCCGACGACAACTTACGCATTCTGCATCTGGCAAGCGCATTTTATATTTCGATTTTTACGCTCTCAATTTTGCGAGAGCGTAGAGAATGCGACTTTTGACAGAAACAGAAAAATTGCTTGCATATGAGAATTCAAATGTATAATCGTTACTCTGCTTAGTTATTCTATTCTTTGGAGCTACAAAGTTCGAGTCTATTGTATTTATGTTAATTACCCAGCAAAAGACAAGCTCAGACACAACGATAGTTTAGAAAGTTTCTGCATATATTTAAGGTTCTTGGACGAACCTACATCTGCAGCGCAAATAAATTTAATTTAGCAAGATTAAATGGAAAAGTTAGCCAGGGAAACTTCCACTTACTTGACTGCAGTAACTCAACTTGACTCCGCTCCGGTTGGCTCGCATAGTTAAAGGGAAATTGTGCCTGGCCCGGGATGCCACAACCAAAAATCTAAACGAGCAAATTTCTAAAGTCTCGAAAGGCATCTCAAAAATATCTGTCCACTGAGCTTGGCATCTCGCCGCTCTCGTTCGGCGACATGCGGCCTGCCTGCTGTGCCTTTCAATTACATGGCCAACGGTGCGTATGGGTGATGCGGGGAGAGCACTTTGAAGAATTTTCCGGCTTCCTCGACAGTGTCGGTACAAAATTCCCCAGCATATGGATGGATGGATGGATGCATTGGCCGGACGGTCGGACGGACAAGCTCGACGACGACCTTCCTGCAGCACTCGATTTCTGGCCATTTATTGCAGCAGTTCTTGGAACTTGGAAAGCCACACCCACCCACTCCTCCAGACCACTCGCAATCAATTCTCGCCCTAATCCATGAGCCGGCCATCCTCCTCCCAGCGGCACAGAGCTCTTACTCATCTTTCCTTTTGCATTGTCCATTTATGTATTTTTATATCATATAGTATGGTGTATGACGGTATGACGAGCATATAGAAAGTATCCGCAGACCTTAACACATGCCATGTGCCCAAGGGGATGTGTGCGGGCCTGTCGGTTGCCAGGATTTGGGCGATGGGTGGGTGATGTGGGCCGCCCGGCCAGGGGGATGTGTGTGTAGGTGGGGTCACCACTGCCAGTGCCATTGCCAGTGCCAGTGCCATGTCAGGCGCGTTAGATCCATTGTTGTCCAGTTTAAACGCAACATGAGTTGCTATTAATAAAGCCAAGGCACTTGAGGGACCAGTTTGTAATTGGCAAAGGGTTCGAAGTTGGAGTACTGTAAGGTAATTACATTTTGGGCTTGGTAATCATTTTTAGGCCCTGTTTCATAACAAATTAAAGGAATTAAGGAAATAAAAAGGAAGGCGTGTGCCTAGTGCTTTTGGAATAATGATGTGCTTGACCAGGTACTTGAGGGATGCATTATTATGTACTATATACGAGCAAGGACCTTGAATTTCATATATAAATAATGGTGTATTACTATTTGGGGACTTTTTTTATGGTTTCATTTAAGGAAATACAACTAAAGGATAGATTTTAAGCAGAATAGAGCAGGGAAGCTTTTATTATTATGTTTTTAGACTGGAAATTATAAAATTAATAAGATGGTAAAGCTATAAAAGCAATTAAGTCACAAATAATGGGCTAAAAAAACAAGTTTCTATATAAAATAAATTTTTTATAGCTTCACGGATCTATAATAACCCCCAATTCTGGTCATTTTCGATAGTTTTGTTAACTTTAAGGACTTGGAAATCCCTTTAAAGAATACCTTTAAGAATTTACTTAAAAAACAAATATAGTTTTAAATATATTACCTCCACTAGCGATTGTTAACCACTGGAGATTCCTGTGGCACCCCTGATACTCTCCGCTCTCTTTGGCATATTTTTTGGGGAATAATAAAAACCTGAACAGTTAAAAACTCAACATTTATTTAACTGCCCCCCCTTTTGTGGCTTACATTTCTTTTGTGGCGCTCTTTCTTGCCTTTCTAAATTCCCCAGCGAGAGGACCTGGGTCCTGGGCCCAGTACGCCCATTGAACTGGCAATTGTGAACTGTGCTATGCTGCTGCTGCTTGGTATTATTTAATTGAAATGTGAGAATGCGCTTTTCCAGCGTTTCCACTTCACACGAACACCCTCGCAGCGGCACTCACACTAACGGCCCCCCCTTAAAGCCCCACACTTATTCGCCCCGAGTCCCATTGAAAAGCCAGCGCGGACACAGGCTCTTCATGTTGCCGCTGTTAGTGTTGCTGTTGCAGATGTAGCTGCTGCCGCTGCCGCTGCGGCTCTTGCCGCCTGCTGATGAAGAGGCGCGCAGAGCAGTCGTAAGCTACAAAAGATGGCACGGCAAGCATGCTTGAGCAATGCCCGTGGGCCTCGTGGCGGACTTGGCTTCGCCACCTGGAATTTGCACATGGAAAAAGGATGGTTTTTCTTATTTTAGAGGGAAAACTATTACAGAACAAGCTTAGGAATCGTATTTTGAGGCATTTAAAGGGTCTAGGAGTTTGATTTTTTAAAGGAAACTTAACAGTTTTTATAGATTTACTTGGTTTATTGAAAGATATTTGGTTTTATGCTTAAAAATATCATAGATGATATTATATTTTTATGAAATTAAAGAGTTTTTATACATTTTTATAGATTTACCTGGTTTACTTTAAGAAATTGGGTCTTAAATAATAAAAATAAATAAAATAAAAGAGTAATACCTTAGGGGAAACTGGAAATAGTTATATTATAATCTTCTTAAGTCAACTTCTTGGAGTTTTCAGAATGTGATGGGCTTGAATTAATAATTTATGTAAAAATCGTATGAAATGGTATAAAACTATTCTCGATCGAGCTTAAGAACTGTATTTTAATGTCTTTAAAGGGCTTAGAAATATGATATTTGAAGGAAACTAAAGAGTTCTTATTCATTTTTATAGATTTACTTGGTTTCGTTGAAGATATTTGGTTTTAAACTTATAAATATCATAGATGTACCTTAGAAAAAGGTATTTCCAGCTTTTATTATACTATTCTTAGGTAAATTTTTAGATTTTTTAGAATCTCATTACTTTGAATTATTAATTTATGTAAAAATAGTAAGAAATATAATCTCTAAAGGTTGTTTAAGCCTTTAAAGATACACCCAAGACATGCCTTAATGCTCTACTTACCAGAATATCCTTACTAAGTTAACTACCAATATAATACCATGGCTTATTCCCATTTTTTCTGGCTGTGCATTCAAGTTAGTAACCCCGCAGCCTCCCCCTAACCGCTCCTCTGCCCACTCACCCCTTTGCAGTTGGACTGTTGCGGCGTTTTCATTCATATTCATCCATTAAGTTCCGCTGCCAGCACATTTTCGGCTGTGCAGCGTAACAGACACACACTAACACCCACACACACACAGAAACACATTCCTGCAGGCGCACAGTTTTCCGCTTTTCCGCCAGCCACACACACACAGACACAGGCACGCACATGTCCTTTGTGCGAGGGTGTTCGCCAAAGGATGCTCGCCATGTTGCCCAACAAACACAAATTCCAGCACAAAAGGATCTCCCTGAATCTCTCTCGCGCTCTCCCGTTCGGCACCTCATACGGTCGTGGCTCTTCGGTTCGCGCCTCGGCTGTTCGGCTGGTCGGCTCTCTTCGGCCCTACCGTTATATACCTTAACTGAAATTTTCAGCTTCAGTCCCGGATGAGATTTAGCAACGTGCGCTACAGCTTCTCAGGCCGCAAAAACAAAAAGAAAAAACAGTAAAGCAGGGGGAAGCTGAACGGAAGGCAGCTGAGACGCGTGCACAAACGCTTAACAATTTTTATTACCTCTAGGCTAGAGTGAATTTTAAAAGCAATAATTAATGAGAGAGATAAATTAAATAATAGCAAATAATTAAGAGAAGTGTGCGAGGCAAAGTTCGAGCGTGTAACATCATCTATATGGCGAAAATAGTAAACCCGATTACAATGTTAAATGTGGAAACTTTGGGCACGCAAAGCGTCGCAGCGTAGACGCCGACTGAGCCAGCGACCGCGGTAGTGGCAGCGGCAGCGACGCCGGCGTCGCAGTTCGCATTGTGTATAATAAAATTGGCGAAAGGCGAAATGAATTGAGCAGGCCACCAGCCCTAAGCGCGGAGGCGAAGAAGAAGCTGGGGAGCAGCAGCGGGAGCAGGAGCAGAGCAAGGAGCGAAGCGAAGCAGAGGAAGGACTAGAAAGCAGAGCCAAAGATGTGCGCGCACAATACAAAAAATTACAAAGCATACTTTTGGGAGCGGCAAATGGCCAAAATCAACAGAAACAGCAACAACAACAACAACAGTAACATCAACAGCAACAGCAGCAGAGCAGCAGCGCCAGCAGCAGAGGAAGAAGCAGCAGCCTCGGCAGCACCAGCAGCAGCATCAGCAAAAACAAAAACAAAAGCAAAACCAAAGGCAAAAGCAAAAGTTACAACAACAAGAACAACAACAGCGATGTCACCGTTACAACTGAAGCCGATGCTGAGCGTGCACAAATAAGCAATAGGTTAGAGCAAGAGGGCAAACGCCAAAGGAGAGCGGATAGCGGAGAGCAGCGAGAGAGAGTGAGCGCAAGTAAGTGTGTATGCGTGCGTTGGCAGCGCTGCTTTCGCCGTTTCCAGTGCTCTCGTTTTGATTAAACTTTGTGCGAGTGAGTAGGTCGGTGGGGCGCGGCTCAGGCCAGCTCCCCTTTCCCCCCTCTGTCCCAGCACCACCTCCCCTGGACCTACAACGGACCACCGCCCACCAGCTCGCAAAAATCTCACAACGAAGCCTGCACGGCGAAAAACCCACAAAAAAAATTAGGAAAACAAGGACCATAAACTAGTTACTAGCTGCAAAAGGTCCTTTAGAATCCTTAAGTATCTGTGATACTCTTTAAAAAGGTCAAAACTCTTTTCTCTAAAAAATATTCCCACAAAAGATGATATTAAATAGCTTTTTTCACAACAAGATACTTTTTAAAGGTTCTTTTTACTAAATTTTACTTAAAACTTCCTTTGTAAACATTAAACGAATGTAATACTTAACCGACAGCATTAATTAATTAAATATCTGGATTTTATTAATAAGAAACTTTTGAATATTATTATTTATTTCACATAAAATGGCAACTGTAATAAAAATTAAGATAAAATGAAGCTTTTTTTAATATTATTTTTCGTAGTATCCCTTAAGGATTAGCTGTTCACATTTATTTTTATTATTTAATTTAATAGTATTTATTTCCTATAAACCAAGTTCAAATTAGACTGAAATATAAAGGAAGTTCTTTAGGCAAGGTCAGGGAAATAATATTTCGAACTACAAAACAAAATATAAGTTGGGAATTATAGCACCTAGAATCCTAGGACACTAGATACCCTTATTACCATCTACTGCCACCTCGATTTTCTCCCTGTGCGGGACACATTTCGCATGGCAATATGCTTAGCGGACAGCCCGAGCATAAGGTGAAACCCTGGACCCGTCCAGCAATTCAATTTCCGCAAACAAGCCAGGCACAAGTAAGAGCGAAGGCGGCTCTCGGCTC
This sequence comes from Drosophila baimaii, assembly GCA_018874675.1. NCBI lineage: Eukaryota > Metazoa > Arthropoda > Insecta > Diptera > Drosophilidae > Drosophila > Drosophila baimaii. Next base: position 83,922 of record JAEIIU010046342.1, read on the forward strand.
TCGGACAGCTCGAAAGGGCCGAAAGCAGCAGAAAGCGGGCGGCAGCTAGCTAACAGCATCCGCTTGGCATCAGCAGCCATGTGGCAAGCAATTAAACTCGCGCAAAAATTAACATAAGCCAGCGGGAAAGAAACGGGGAAAGGAGCGCCAGGGAGAGTGCTTCAAGTAGAAGAAGATACAGAGGGGCGCACAAAAGTATGCTGCAGCTAGTTGGCCTTTCTTCTCCTTTCCCCAAGAGCAAGCAGGGTTCTGCAGGGTGTGGGTGCGTGGGTGTGCAAATAGGGGTGTAGGCGTGTGAGTGAGTGTGTGTGTGCCAGCGTTGACAGAGCCCGCATAAAAGGAGGCGACCCAGAACGAGGGCCCAAAAATGCGAATAACCAAATATATCCAGTGCAAAATAAAGCCGACTGTTGATGAGCTGATCAAAAATACACACACACAGTCCGCCCAGAGCAGAGACAGTGACAAGTGACTAAGGACGAAAATACTATATGTGTATGCAATTTAGAGTTCTTTGGAAGTACTTTGTGACCAAGAAAAGGCTGCAGAAGTTTAACTGAAACTTAAAGATTTGTTTCAGATACTTATATATGTAGACTTGGAGATATTTCAATGTATACACATAGCAAGGACTCCTCTGAAAGATATTATTTGGGCATATTGCTGAGAGCTTTAAAGCTAGAGGTATAGTGCTTCAATTTCTTGTATTTCGCCTTGCTCCTTAGCAAAAATTTTTCATTGCATACTCTTCGACACATTTTTAAATAGATTTCAAAACCATTGTAGTAACTGCCTATCCAAAAAGTGGACTTTCTGAGCGTTCCTACTAGACTTTTGGCATAAAAAACAATAGCTGTTACTAAATTATTATATAAAAACACAATTTTAAAGGGTATTTTATGTCCTTAGCAAATCCTTGCTACAAGTCCAAACACCCCATCTAAAATGTAACATTTAACAAGCTATAGATTTCATCAAGTAATTGCTCTTTACACCTCCTAAGCCGTTAGAACTCAATTAACAGCACTTAACTGAAGTTCACTTCAGCCCAAAAGTCAACCGAAACTGCATTAGGAAATTAGCAGTTGAATGCATTATTAACGACTTACAGACAATTGCAATTCCCATGAATTTCTCATTAGCCGCCATTATATTTCTATAAACATTTTGTTAATTAGCAAATGAAAGCTACTTTCTGGCGCCATTTCCCACAAACAATCAATAAATATTTCAGTTGGTATTTAATCACCGGTTGCTAGGAGCGTGTAAGAACTGTATCACCTGATTGCCACTAAGCCAGCGATAAAGCGAAATTTACAATTATCTATTGTACAGCTAATTAACTGGGCTTATTATTTATTTAACAACAAAAAGAATAACAAGCTGTGATAAAGGCCAGATTCACAATCAGTAAAAGTGTATTTAATTAAATGGGCAAAGAGTCGCCTGTTAACATAAGCACCACCCGCACCTGGTGTACATTTTTAATAAATAAATAAAGATATAATATATACATATATGTAGCTTATATAGAGTTAGTGCCCCTGATTTGATTAGCGGTTACTTACTGTGTTTACTTCATCGTTCCACTGGCTCTCTGGCTCTGGCTCGTGGCCGTGTCATAAAAATAGCCTAATAAATGGCAAAACAAATCCGCGCGGGTCGCAGGTTGTGTGTGCCGCTTTTCAGCCTGGGTGCTAGAGTGTGCGTGTGTCTGTGTGTATGTCTGTGTAACATCATGCCATACGATATGTATATATATACATATATATTATGCGTATATGGTTACTTGTGTTTTTCGCCCGACGCATTTGATAATAAATCCATAAATCCTTTTTTTATGGCAGCCAAAAAGCGAGGCACGGCAACAAGAAGCTCAATTCGATTATTTGCCAAGGAGCGGTGCTGGTGCTGGTGGTCGGTCGCCTGATAAATTTGAATGTTACATGCGGCAGACAGCTATCCGGTTACCCCATAACTAGTTAGCCCCCGAGGGTCAGGCGGGGGCGGGGGGCAAGGTACAATATCCGTGTGTAGGTCCAAATCACGTACATAGCAGAGCTGGGAAGGTAACGATGCAACCAACTACTTCTTGGTTTTCGGGGAAAACATCTTACTACAACAAGGATATAACCGCCATTCACTCACATAGGCAGGCACTCCTCCACTCCTGTTGACTCCTGCGATTTGTTTTTCATTTATTGGAAATGTTCTCTGCTCTCAGGAGCCGGAGTCCTTGCTGCTGCTGCTGCTTCTGTTGTTGTTGTTCTTGTCAATACGATACGTCGGCTCAATTTATGGCGCCCCATTGGTTTGGCCCATCTCCCCCCTTTTTGTTAGCTTGTTTTGCAATTGATTTATACGTGTGTGTGTGTGTGCGTGTTTTCAATGAGATAAACAGACGGATTTTGATTGATTTATTGGTTAACGCTGCATTTAATTGGGCGAGCTTTTCCATAAATAGCAGCCCGAAAACAAGAGAGCGAGAGCTAAATTCCATGGAAATGATACAGTGATTGAGCCCGACATGAGGTCAATTACACAATCAATGCAGACACAAAGCGATCAGAATTTAAAGTACTCAGTGTCTGGTATGCAAATATGAGATGCCAATTGGTTAATAATGTTTAATGGCATTGAATTGAACTAATTTACATAGAATGTGGGGTATTTTATGCGCTCCATAGAAATCATAAGCAATTTGTTTAATGGAAATGACATAAATAAAACCTAGCAAGGAATAATAAACCCTTACAAAATGTAATTCAGTTTAGTTTGCCAAATATTACGTATACGTAATGCAGTTCTTTGCTATTTTTAGCCTGTTTCATACAATTTACTACCTCTCTCCTCCTCTCAAGCAATTAAAAATAATCCCAACAATTGAATGAAACCAAAAATGAAATCCGCTTAAATGGGAAATTTAGTTTTCTGCTATCCTGACCCTTTTGTGTTGCCTCGATTTGTATGAAGTCCCCCAAGTGACGACAATGGACTAGCAATGCGCACACAATAACTTTACACTTATTGAATGCGAATCAATCATGGACAGTTCGTTGTGGCCCCTTTCATGCAGCAGCAGGCCAGTATCAGGGCCCATCAATCAGGTGGCAGGCAGGCAGGCAGGCCGGCATCCATGGCGTATGCGTAACGTGGCTTTTCATTAAACACAACTTTCCAAATCAAAGTCGCGCGCACACAATGGCTGCCAAACGAAGGCGATATGTATAGGCATATGGCCAATGACAACATCAATAGTTTTGAAAAGTGTCAGAGGAAGCCGCCTGGAACATTTCCGTGCCAAAGTGTCGGAGAGCCAGGAGCTGCTCGGAGGCTCGGAGCCAAGTTCCCTACAGCGACGACACTGTTGCACGTTGTGTTGGTATTTCTTTTTGTATTTTTCCCTTTTTTTTTTGTTGCTCTCTTTTTCTTGTCGCTTTTTGCCACTGCCATTGTTGGCAACAGTAATAAACGAACAACAAATGTTGTGGGTGTGGCGCAGATGGAAGTGGAGGGGCGGGAGGGGACGGCCTGCCAAGGAAACGCATTCAAGCCGTTTTCATTTTCATTTTCATTTACATTCACATTTACATTCGCATTTCCATTAAAACAAATCACACAGAAAATGTCATTTTGCAGAAAGGACAAAGCAAGTCAGGCCCCTGGCATTGTAAATATATTATTTCGCTTCCTTGTCGTCCCACGATTCCACTCGCCAATCCCGCCCAGAGGAAGATATGGTAGAGATATATCAAAGGCCAGTGACGGGGACAGTTTCTCATAAATCTCGCCGCTGCCACGCCACGCCACGCTCCTTGCCTTTATGGCTGCCATCCGGCGGGGCTGGGCCATTTCCATTCGGGAATGGAATCGCTGTGCAGCGGCTGCTCCGGGATTACTGCATTTCCCCTCTCTTCCCCCTATCCAGCCACATGCAATTGTTTGTGGGCGCGCTCTGAGCGTTGAGCCCTTAAGCTGATTACACGCTCCTTAAGCATCATGAGCATATATTTCGGTACTAACCGCCTAAGTTGCCTTATCTTAATTAGAGATGCATCCGGCTTCAAGCCGCGGAGAATCTTCATCTAGGTAATTATTTACCAGGACTTGTTCGCCAGCTAGCCGAGCGAGGAACACTCTTTGCCAGCCGATATTATGCGGTTTACTCTAAATTAATAATATTCCTTGGCGCCACTTTGCCACTCCTGCCTTGGCCCTTGTAAGCACCTATTTTACTTTTATTACTGATATTCGAGAGGGGCTATAAAGGCGACTAGTTACGAGACTTTTAAAGGTTGGCTATAGGAATGGGGGAGTGCTGGCAAAGTTTTCAGTTCCTTTGTTTACTTATATTGAGCCAAGAGTGGTAATAAAGTATAAAGAGTACACAACCAGAGGGTGAAGGATAGTACGTTTTCTTAGATAACAAGTTGGATAAATTGAATAAATCCAAGAAATATTTCAAATTTTTAGATGCTTTGCTGGAAACTTTAAACATTCAGTAAGAGAAGCTTTAGCTTTGGAGTTTAAAGTGCTTAAGAAATAAATAAATAGTCTGTGCTGCCAATATATTACTTATACTTATAGTTTTTGCTTCTATTAAATATTATTTATATTGTTTATATTTATTACATAAATAGTAAACACTTATTTAAACATGAATACAAAGAAACAACTAATAAAATGCAAGCAAAGAATATGAACATTCCTTAAACAATTCACAAACCCCACGGAGTTAAAAATGCTTTATATTTAATGAGAAAATGTTAAACTTTAAAGTTATAACTCCTTAAAGAAATAAATAAATACTCTATAGGGCTTCGTTATTATGATATATTTTTTTTTATAAATATACCCTGATTAGTAAACTGTTTTTTAAACATAAAAAGCTAGAAAAAACCCATAAAAAGCAGCCAAGAAATACAAACTTTCCCATAATAACTCACCAACACCATGACCCCACAAAAACGTCTCTAAATATTTCTCAGAATTCCGAATTAGCCACGTTTAACTATCCCACCAAGTATACCCTTATTTGCTTAAGAGCATTCCATGGTCAACCTCCCCCTCACCCCTCCTCCTCCTCAGCAACCATATTTGACACACCATTTTTTTTTTATTGCTTGCAGGGCCCGAGGAGAAATGGCCAACGCCTTGCGTGGGTGCAGCCAAAAGGATAAGCAGCGGATGAAAGCAAACTAAACGACCAGCGACACACATACACACACACACACACATCTAGAGAGTGGGAGAGATTCCAAGAGATTGAGAAAGATAAAGAGAGAGAGGGAGTGAGAGAGAGAGAGAGCGCGAATCGTAATCCCCACAGCTGCAAAGCAGATAAAATCACGTATCCGCCATGGAGCCGGTGATGAGTCTGGCGTTGGCCGCCCACGGGCCGCCCAGCATACTTGAGCCGCTGTTTAAAACCGCAACCACGAGCACAACGACCACCACAACCACCACGACGAGCACGACGACCACCACCAGCAGTCCGGCGGGCCTGTCGCCCACGGGCACAACCCTGCTGACGGCGCTGCTGGAGAATCTCACGACGACGGCGGCCAGCGGGATGTACGATCCTTTTTATGGCAACGGAACGAATGGCACCCTGGGCTTCGAGACAAAGGGACCGCGGTATTCCCTCGCCTCCATGGTGGTCATGGGCTTCGTGGCGGCGATTCTGAGCACGGTGACGGTGGCGGGCAATGTCATGGTGATGATATCCTTCAAGATCGACAAGCAACTGCAGACGATCAGCAACTACTTCCTGTTCTCGCTGGCCATTGCGGACTTTGCCATTGGGGCGATATCGATGCCGCTCTTTGCGGTGACCACAATTCTGGGCTACTGGCCCCTGGGACCCATCGTCTGCGACACGTGGCTGGCCCTCGACTACCTGGCCTCGAATGCCTCGGTTCTCAATCTGCTGATCATTAGCTTTGATCGGTATTTCAGCGTGACACGACCGCTGACATATCGCGCCAAGAGGACCACGAATAGGGCGGCGGTCATGATCGGTGCCGCCTGGGGCATTAGCCTGCTGCTGTGGCCGCCCTGGATCTACAGTTGGCCGTACATCGAGGGCAAGCGAACGGTGCCCAAGGACGAGTGCTACATCCAGTTCATTGAGACGAATCAGTACATTACCTTTGGCACGGCGCTGGCGGCGTTTTACTTTCCCGTGACCATCATGTGCTTCCTGTACTGGCGCATCTGGCGGGAGACCAAGAAGCGGCAGAAGGATTTGCCCAACCTGCAGGCGGGCAAGAAGGATTCCAGCAAGCGTTCCAATAGCAGGTGAGTTCGGGGGAGATTTCTATAAGCTTTTAATAATCCTTAACCTGCTTAATCCCTACTTAATATATATATTTTTTCCTGTAGCGACGAGAACACGGTGGTGAATCATGCTTCCGGCGGCCTGCTGGCCTTTGCCCAAATGGGCGGCAATGACCACGACACCTGGCGACGGCCGCGCTCCGAGAGCTCGGCGGATGCGGAGAGTGTCTATATGACCAATATGGTTATCGATTCGGGCTATCATGGGATGCATTCGCGCAAGTCAAGCGTAGGTTGCGGAGTCTCCTCAATGCCCCGATAACTAATTAACCCGATTTCTTTGCAGATCAAAAGCACCAATACAATCAAAAAGTCATACACCTGCTTCGGCAGCATCAAGGAGTGGTGCATCGCGTGGTGGCACTCCGGCCGCGAGGACTCCGATGACTTTGCCTACGAGCAGGAGGAGCCTTCTGATTTAGGGTATGCAACACCAGTAACAATTGAAACTCCTTTACAAAGCTCCGTCTCCAGGTAGTAAAAACAATCAAAATTCTGAACTTTAATCGTCTATATCGAGTAAGCCGACACCGCACCCACTCTCTCACGCTGTCACGCTCTCACTGTGTATCCTTGTATATCCTTATTATACGCATCGATTGCACTCAGAGCACTTTACCACTTTCACTTTTCACCGAAAAGCACAAGCACACACAGCCTTAAGGCTTAGGTTTCTCTGCAAACGGAATGTGAGAGCAACCGAAATCCTTTACTGACCGATGCACCAGGACTATCTATCACTCCCACTGCCACACTTAATCCCTGTCCCCGCAGCCCCCACTCCCTCTCCATCCCGATCTGCACACACACGAATCCATCAAAGTCGTAGTAGCCAGCACTCAAATAATCCACGTAGATGGAGGGCTTTGCACCAACTGCACCACAGCAACACACCAGCACACACCAGCACACCAGCACGCCTGCACACTGTTTGGATGTCCTGGCTGTCCTGGCTGGAAACTAATTGAGGCTTACGTCCGAAGTGCTGGGCCACCATTGTGCCCTGGAGTTGGTTCATTCCTTTGGCTGTAATTAATTCATGAAATTGCATTTAGATAACTGATGGTTTCAGCTTTGTTTTCAATGTTTAAGGACTTCCGATCCTACAGGAATTTAAATTGTCGTATTTAGGGTTGTGTGGGGCAGGCAGGTTTAGTTATTGTTTATGCTTAGTTAGTTAGGCATTTAAATTGTTGCAACTTATTAATTATTCTGAGGTTTAAAAGGCAATATTTACAGCTGCAAATTAAGAGGGTCTAAAAACAAGTTAATTATGGGTTTTAAATGGGGATTTTTGCCATTAAAAAGTATAGGTTTATAACTATATAAATTATGATATAGTAAGGGGTTCAAAGGGTAGTATTTACTAGGGAAAATTAACTAGTTAATAGGCAGTTATTGCTGAAAAATGGTCATAGCTTAAATATAAATATTGCAACTTAACATTTCCAGTTAAGAAATCTATATGTATATTAACAAAGAAAGCTATATTTTAAGTGCGACTTAGTTCTGTGAAACTATTAATTTAAACGCTACTTCCCATTTAACATTGAAAACTATTTAATTTTATAATTAATCGCTATTTTGTAAGCTTATTTTACAAAATAGGAAAAACAGAGCTCTCCTTAGGCTCTCCAAAATTTTCATATTTATTGGTTGAAACAAACCTTTAAATATAACTATTTGCCACTTAACATTGCAGCCTCTTAAACTTTATAATTAAAAGCAAGAAAATGTATATGGAAAATAGGAAAATAGGTCTCCCTTTAGGCCCCCTAAAAGTTGCCTATTTATTGGCTAAAACAAAACTTTAAAAATAACTCTCGGAATGCAAATAAAACTACCCAAAATTCCACACTCATTTGGCCATAAATCACAGCAGGGAATAATCAACAGAAATAAAGTTTTAAATTAATTGCTTTTCTGCATAAATAATGATAAATTTTAGTTTGAGGTTTGGGCAAAAAAAAAAAAAACACAATTAAGAGAGGAATCAGCGTAAATTGAGTTTCAGATGAAACCAACAAATGAAATGGCATGCTAATGAGAGAAATTTGCGTTTAAATAGCGCTATTTTCGCCCAAATGAAATGCATTTCAAAGATATATATAGATATATATATATATCTGCATATGGGGTGACACTGTTTGACCGCTGGACTTGTTTCAATTTATGTGTGCCAGTGGCATTCGGCTGGGTAATCGATTTGAGTTGCGATTTCCGGCCACTTGTTTCCATTTCAAAACGCACTGCGCAGGCATGTGTGTCACCACAAAACGCATTTAGATGTGTGTGTGCTTAAGGCACTGAGAGAAAAGAGAGGGAATTAATTACTAGAATATATTAAACATTGTTAAAAAGGAATTAAACTAAAATACCATCCAAAAGGCAGCCTCTACCAGACTTCAGGGATTTTTATAGCAATTTTTATAGCAAGAAATAAATATAAAATATATAATATATTTTACAAAGGAACCCCCTTTCTCGCTGTGCATCCTTGTGTGCCAGTTAGACGAGCAGTTGCATCCTGAGCTTGGCCCCGGGCCCTTGTTGTTTTTGTTGTCAGCTTTCGTTACGTTGCCTGTCAGTGTCAGGAGTGGTCCACTCTAATGTATCTGCGTGTGCCTGCCTCTGCATCTCTGTGTACATATATCTGTGTATCTCTTCTGACTCTGTGTATATATGTATCTGTATCTATGTACGCTCTCTGTGTGTGTGTGTGTTAAAATGCGATACCAACCACATCCTTTCTGCTTTTCGCATCCTTTTCTCGTCCCTCTCTCACCCAGATGCACCTCGATGAACGTGATGCGGGACAACTACTCGATGGGCGGCAGCGTCAGCGGCGTCCGACCGCCCAGCATTCTCTTGTCGGATGTCTCGCCCACGCCGCTGCCACGCCCACCGCTCGCCTCCATCTCGCAGCTGCAGGAAATGAATGTGAATGCGAGTGCGGGTGCGGCGCCGGGGAATGTGAGTGCGAATCCGAGTGCGATGTCCACCAATTCCAATGGCAACATCAACAACAATCACAACAACAACCACAATGCGAACGGCGTGGGTTCGGCGGCGGCCAATGGAAATGGCGGCGGCGCAGGAGGAGGTGGCGCTGGCGGAGGCGGAAACGGAAGTGCGGCAACGGGACGCGACTCACGCACACTGCCCGTGATCAATCGCATTAACTCGCGGTCGGTGAGCCAGGATTCCGTGTACACGATACTCATCCGCCTGCCCTCCGACGGAGCCTCCAGCAATGCAGCGGCGGCCACGGCCAACGGGGCCAATGCTTCCTCGGCGGCGGGGGCGGGAGCCTCCACATCCTTGAGCCTGCAAGGCGACTGTGCGCCCTCCATCAAGATGATACACGAGGATGGGCCATCATCGACCGTCGGCGGCGGCGTCGGCGTCGGCGGAAATGCGAACGCCAACGCGACAGGGCCACCGACCACCACGCGCCGACCACTGGCCTCGCGCGACTCCGAGTTCAGCCTGCCACTCGGACGAAGGATGTCGCATGCCCAGCACGATGCCAGGCTGCTCAACGCCAAGGTCATACCCAAGCAGCTGGGCAAGGGCGGCGGCGTGGTGGGCGGGGCGGCTGGGGCCCATGCCCTCATGAACGCGAGGAATGCGGCCAAGAAGAAGAAGAAATCGCAGGAGAAGCGGCAAGAGTCGAAGGCGGCCAAGACGCTCTCGGCCATCCTGCTGAGTTTCATCATCACATGGACGCCGTACAACATCCTGGTGCTGATCAAGCCGCTGACCACCTGCTCCGACTGCATACCGACGGAGCTGTGGGACTTCTTCTATGCGCTGTGCTACATCAACTCGACGATCAATCCCATGTGCTACGCCCTGTGCAATGCCTCCTTCCGCAGGACCTACATCCGGATCCTCACCTGCAAGTGGCACACGCGCAACCGCGAGGGCATGGTGCGCGGCGTCTACAACTAGAGATATCTATAGATACATATATCCCCCAGACCTTTATATATGTTCACCAAGGCCTTCCCTTCCCCCCCCCCCGGTGGTAAGAGAATGGTTAGTAGTTGCAATAAGTGTTGTGCGGGCTTGGAGGAGGATAAGGAGGAGGAGGAGAAGTTTGTTCGGCGACGGCGAGTAAACCAAAACTACGCTTAGTGATTACCCATTGACAAGCAGTACTGATTTTTTGATGTCTAGCCCCCGACTTTATACACAGAAAAGAAATATATACAACACGCATAATCCCCCAGATTCAGGGAGGGTTGCCCCCACTAAGGTTTGAGAGAAACTTAGGCTAGTTAATAGTTATCTAAGGAGGTTTCCTCACGGTTGAAGATCACAGCTTCCTAGGTGTTGATCTTTTAAGTTCTCTTTTCCACAAACCAAGTTCAACCCATGAAGTTCGACCAACTGCTTCCAAGTATGCCAAAGATCTCATTTAGGTATCTTTAGATTTGTTAAGTAATTCCCAAAAGAGGCAGCCCTCCCAGCAGCATGATCCCCACAAAAAGATACAAAGACAGATTCCATTTTGTTAGGCGATTACGTACTGTTAGGTAGGCACATGCTCCATGCAAGAAGAATTTAATACAAATATAATGGATTACGATTTGGAATTCATATATATATATATACATCTATATATATATATATATTATTATACACATGGCAAATGAGTTAGCTTAAGTTGTTGGCGGCAAGGCTGGAGGAGGCTGGAGGCGAAACCAAAAAAGCTTTAATACAAGTTCAAAGTAGGAGGATGAGGAGTTAAGTTGTTCCGCTGGCAACGAATCGCAGCGCAGCGGATCTCGATAGGAGGTTGCACCTTGGCCAACCAATGGAATCGTTCTGTTCTCGTTCCGATTTTCGTTGTGTAGGTTGGGGGGAAAATATATTATATTATATATATATATATATTATACAGATTAATCGTAGGGGGAATATTGTGATTGTACTGCTCGTTTTTGATAGTTTGAATCAGTTTTTTGTACATGTGCGTAGAAACCAAGTAAAGTAAACAAGTAACAAAAGTAACAAAGCCGTGCGAAGAACAAACAAGTTTGTAGACACACACATACCGCTAAAAAATATATCTGAATATGTATGTATGTATAAACTAACGATAATTTGTATGTATTAAGAACGTAACCCACCATGGTTCAACAACTACGAACAAAACCTTTTGTAACTGACGACGAGGCGAACTAGAGACAACAAAAAAAAAAAAAAAAGAAAACGTAAACCCAGTGAATATGGAAGTAACAGCAGCAGTAGCACAAGCAATAGATATCGGGGCCCCAAATATCAGAGAGATGGCCCAGTCGAGAGGGTGGACAAGGATGGGGAAGGTTTATAACAAAGATGGTATAGCAGTAAGATGCGTAACGCCTATGTATGCAAGCAAGAGAGCAGCTGGCTATAGAGAGCTCTCTTTTTGGCTTTCCAACAACATTTTAAGAGAGTCTGTATCCAGCTCTAGGAGCTAGAAAAGAAAGAAAAGGAATAGCGTTACTCATCTTACTATTATATTTTATTTTATATAGAACTGGACGGAACTGGGCACTAGACTAGGTACTTAGATATTTAGATAACCCACACACACGGTTGTGCTGAATGTGGCCAAGCTGCCGCCTGTCGACTGGCCTCGACCATCTCTCTCCCCCTTGGGATATAGCATCCTCGAATCGTACCACAACTCATAGATATATATTTAAACCGAAATGCTTCTCCCGAAGTGCACCAATTCAAAATAACGTAACGTAACGTAACGTAAACCTAACTAATTAACGAACCGCAAGCATATTTAAAGCATATGAGAGAGTAACATAACAAAATACATACAGTAAGAAAAACGAGACATCCAGGTACTACGACATATATATATCTATATATATTCGAACGCAGAAGAAGAACCTTTTTAATGAGTGTGTGTAGGTAAAAACTAACTAAATTGAAGGATTAACAAATTGAATTGAATTGGAAGCGAATCAAGCCGAAATCAAAGCGACATTTGTAGTGTCTGTGACACAATACGCATATTTATACCTAACGATACGAGATATATACAAGAAGTACACTTACTATATATATATATATGTATGAATACGATGTTTAATATGAGAATGCAAAACAAAAACCAAGCAACAACAACCCAAGAGACATGATTTACAACCAAACAACCAACCACGCACACACATCCTAATGAAGCATATACTATATATAGTACGGCAAGCAGTATATATCCGACTAAACCGAACCGAAGATCCGAAAGACCTACATATAGCCTTTAGAAATACATATTTAATCTCGGCCCAGGCCGATCACACTCGAATCAATTACCAAATAGATCACGTTTTTGACAACCAGCGAACGAAGGGGTATATGCCATATATATACCACAGATATATATGTATATGGTACAGGTAGGATTACAGAGCAGCAGCAGCAGAGAACAGGACAGCATTTTGATGAGGACGAGAGCAGATTTAATTGCATACAATCTAATTGTTTGGAAATATACTACGATATATATAGTAATACATATATATATATAATTTAAAGCTAACAATAAAAATGTGAATGAAAAAGAAAGAAAGTTACTCCTCGGGGTTTTCCTTGGCTTCCTGTGCTTCTCCAGTTTTCGTTTCAGCTCCTTGATCCTGACCCCTCATCAGCATCTGTGCATTCTTCTGTATGATCTCCAGCTTCTGCTGCATCAGCTCCTGACGTCGCTGCTCCGCCTTCTGCTGCTTATCCTCCAGCTCCTCCAGGGTGGGTGGCTCACTGGCGGATGCCTCCTGCATCATCTGCTGGATCCGCTTGGGCGGCTGTCGCAGGGTCTCATTGAGGGGAACCTCCTCGTTCTCCAAGGGTATGGTAAAGGCCTCCGAGGCAGCTGGAAAATTGGTTCACCCAAGGTAAGGCCTATATATACCGAGGTAATGACTCCCCAACTCACGGTACTCCTTCTGCTCGGCCATCTTGGTTGACTTGGCTGACACTGGCTTGGTTTTGATATCGTCTACGGTGGCTGTGGACTTGGAACTGGAGCAGCCCATGCTATGCAAACCGCTCAGGCGCAAGGCATTACGCCTAAGACTTCCGTTTGGGCGTTACCTTTACCTTTGGCTTTCCTGCCTCTCTCCGCAGGGGAGATGATAAAAACGATGCCGTTGCCGATGCTGATGTGATTTCCTGCTGCAGCCGCTTGGTTAGACTCAACATTCAATTTCCGCCGCTGGCGCGCTCAGCTCATTAGACCACGGACGACTGCAGCTGAGGCCACGTTTAATGGCTCATTAGTATTGATTTTCCTGGGATTTTCCCAAGCTGACAGGACCTACCAGGACACGGGGACACAGACAACTGACTCGAGTCGCGGAGAAATTGCAATGCAAACGTTTTCCGCGCGCGTGACCATTATTAATAATCGTCGGTTGGTCTGGACGGGACAGAACAGGACAGGTGAATGGAACAGGATCAATAATATTCACATGAGCCTTGCGTGGGTGCGGTTAATAATGAAGCGGCTAGCCAGGACAAACACAGACAGACACTCCAACACTCACATGGAGTCCAGGGGACCCAGCCAGGACTGGCCCACTGGCAATGTCAATCAACTCGCGACCAGGCCATAATAAACGCTAATTGCGGTTTGCAAACACGGCCAACGTCAGCGACTTACAAGTTTAGTGACCCACTCAACTTTGACCGGGGTAACCACAGAGAGAGAGATGGATACAGCCTTTGATTTCTTGTCTCCCACTGTCAACACTTGTCCATAAAAGCCCACATGGCCCAAACAACTAACTGCTTCCGGCTGAAGACGGCCAAGACGTAGTCCACGGAAACCGCGGCGCGTGCCAATACGCCGCACAGGTCGTCCACCGCACAGTGGGGTCACTTACCAAAGATTAACCACAAAATCTGGCCACTATTTGTTTAAATAAATTAAATAACAACAAGAAAATAGGTAAATGTGTTCAAATTTGATTGAATTTCAAGGAGAAATTTAACTTAAGATGGTTTTCAATGAATAAATAATAATATAAACACTTTTTCTCAGAAATAAAATTATAAATAAATAAATAAAAGAGATAAATAACACATAAATATCATATACACCCTACAAAATATTCTCCCTTTAATGAAAAGTTCTAAAAGTCCCACCATTGTGCGCCTTTTGGTGGCAGTGGCTGGCATTAGTATGTGCCACACGTTGCGCCTTTTGTGGCCTTTTGTGGGTCTCCTGCATGCAAAGTGCCGTCGTTGAAGCGGAAGCACTCGTCGTTCCTCGCTCCTCCTTAGCCCAACGAAAAGATCAATGGCTAAGACGAGGGCCTCCTTAGCCCCAATCGATGGGCCATAAGCGGTAACAGGTGCTAGACGGTGAGCAGCGACATCAGCAGCAGCGGCAGCATGGACTACCTACCTCTACCAAGTAATGAGCGACGTTTAATTAGGTTAAGTGTCAATAAGATTATGTCGTCAATCAATCAATTGCACAATACCCACCACGGACACATCCATCAAGCGGTTAAATACCAAAAGGCATTTGTTCGTTGCTCCTACTGTGAGTGTGCTTAATCCAAGCACTCTCATAGATACAATATACTATATACTAGATACTTGTATATAATTACTGCTTTGTCTGTGTGTGTGGGGGCGTTGCCTTTTGCCATTTCACTTGATTAAACCATTAATTTTCCCCCGCTTTAAGTGAATTTCCCACATAAACTTGCTATAAATCTGCAGAAAATAATGAAAACTCTTTGACTTCTCTTTTCTTTTTATGCAAAAAAAGTGATTTATATGTATTTTTCTTGTATTTTGTATAATAAAACGATATAAACTAGTAACAAAGCAACATGATCTCTGCGGTTTTTTGTTTAGGAACATCCATATCATATCCTTATTTCCATTTCTCATTCAATTCATCAATCGATCTTAATTCATCTTGATATATATATCAGTTTAATGCCTTTACGATTTATGTATAACTTGCAAAACTTTTAAAACTTACGTATGTAGGTATCGTGATCAGGGTTTCATTGATTTCTCTTCACTTTCTCTTCACTTTTTCTTCACTTTTTCTTCATTGTTGTATAGGTATAAAAAATAGTATGTATACGATATAGTAGATATAGTATGACTTAGACTTAGCAGGCGATAGACTTTGGATAGACTTCAAGAGAGTGTGGCTTGCGGGCGTGGGTTATCTCCCGCTGATCTTTCAGATAGTGTATAGGCAAGTGTGGATAAACGCAGTTCTCGGTAAGGGTTAGTGGCTGGAGCGGGTGCTAATCGTATTCCTGCTTGATGGTCAGTGGTTTCTCGCCACTTGGCTCTGACTTGGCAGCGCTTCCCGTGGCTGTAGCTGTGGCTGTTGCTGCTCCCGATCCCGAGGCTCCACTGCTGGCCACCGATAGCTTATTGCTTTTGATTAGGTTGGCTGCCGTGGAGCTCAAGGGTATGGTCACATACTGGTTGCCATCTACAAAAGATACAAAAAGAAATTAGCTCATATTAGTGGGTGCTAATAGTATACTTACCCTCTTCCGCGTGCAACTGCAAGTGTCCTGTCTGTATCAGTTGCCTCAGCATCTTCTGCGGGATGTTGGCAAAGGAGGCTGCCGGGTAGACATACTTGCTGCTGTCCGCCGCTGATCCTCCGCCGCCCGCTGACGCCGCCGCTGCTGCCGCCGCTGTGGACGTTGAGGGTTTGTTCTCAGTCTGATAGTTCAATGCTGGCATGGGCTTGGAGCTTGAAGTAGAAGAAGCTGCTCCCGCTGCACATGTGGCAGCCGAAGCTGAGACCGCTGTGGCCTCGACTTTGCTAGCTGGCAGCTTGCCGGCTGACTCTGAGACCTCTCCCGGCATCTCCACATCCGACGAATCATCCGACTCGTTGCCCGACGAAGTAGGCGATCGCTCATCCTGCAAGAAGCCAAGAAACACACTCGATTAGTGGTGCTGCAGCCAAACAGTCTGGTGAAGCTTATGGCTAAGCCAGGTTTAAGATGATTGCGAAATCGAGGAGGGATCCCGATCCTGCTGCTCCCCTTGCTCCAAGGCCTGGCCTGCTCCGCTGCTGCTCTCAGGCCTGTTCTATATGCCAGCCAAGTGCAGGCAACAGAGTGAAAAAAAAAACCAATATGTTTGGACCAAATATGGCGCGAAATTGCGTATAAGTGCTGGCCAGGCTGTTCGCCGGCACGCATCTCAATGAGCTGGCGTTGCCTTAAATGTGCACACGCGTTAAAGAATTTAGAATATTGATTTCTGGCTCTCCAGCGCGAGAGGTGGAGGAGGGGGAGCGGGGAGGCCCCATCCTCGAATCGCATTGCCTTGTCTGGTGTATCGATCGCGTCATTTTAATTTTGATTAGTGCCAGGGAGCCGCAGCAGCAGCAGCACAAAAAATAAATCAAAATAATTGCAAACTGTAACAATGCGATCGCCATTTTG
Source organism: Drosophila baimaii (assembly GCA_018874675.1). NCBI lineage: Eukaryota > Metazoa > Arthropoda > Insecta > Diptera > Drosophilidae > Drosophila > Drosophila baimaii. The sequence goes on from JAEIIU010046342.1 coordinate 100,712, forward strand.
TGCGAGGGAGAACGCCAATTGCATTGCGCATACGCCGCGTGCCCCCGCTGCAGCTGCAGACTTCCAATGAAATTGTAGCAGCGGCAGCAGCCTCAACGCGAAAGGCAAAATCGCATTGTTGCCGGTGACCAAAATGGGCGTCGTCGTTGTCTGCTGCCGCCGTCGCCTGATCCACTGGCCAGGCTGGCAACTGCCTTTTGAGTGACAGCAGCAAGACATTTTAATTAGCAAAGCCAGGCGACGACAGACTGTCTCCAAGTAGCCATGATATACTTGGCCAACACCACAACAGCATGTGCAACTGTTGTTACGCTCTCGGGGCTTTAGCTTCAGAAAAAAAACACAGAAGCCGGCTGAAAGTGGAGCTGCTCATGTAAAGGTTACAGCCAAGTCCCTATATAGGGAGCCCGCTTGCCAACCTGCCTACCTGCCTGAGCCCATAAATCATCTTATACATATCTTTCCAATATAAAATCGAATTATATTCTTCCTACTTATCTAATCAATTCTTAACGAGCTTCCAGACCTCCCAAAGCGATTGCCGATTTCACTTTGTTAATGGAATCATTAAAATGCGCCACACAAAACTAATAAATATGAGTTTTATTAAAAAAATAATTAAGGAAGCTATTGTACTTATTGAAATAAAAAGCTAATAATAAAATAAGAAAAGAAAAAAAAAATAAAGAAAAAATATTGTTACGCCCCCGGGTGGACTCGAACCACCAACCTTTCGGTTAACAGCCGAACGCGCTAACCAATTGCGCCACGGAGGCTCTTGGAATCCGCTTGGCAACGAGCACATCAAATGCTGGCTGGCGGATTTTAACACCACATCAATCTCTAGGGGTTGATTCCAATTATTTAAGTGGATAATATACGTTTTTGTTAATAAACAGCAGAGGCTGTCGCTTTTTGTATATGAGAATGTGTTTATTATTTGTTGCTTTCTCTGAGAGAGAAATTTATTATAATAAACTGACCTTTTGTGTGCCAAGAAACTATAATAAGCTATTATTTATGAGGACTTTTTAATTTGTACATGGTGTTATATGCTTTAATTTGTAAGCACAAAGGCATCTTTATTTTTAAAGATCAAGAAATTGTAATAAACACTAAACACCTAATTTATAATCATACTTAAGAGGTTGCTATAATTAATCAAGTGGATTATGTATGTTTAGACAGTTTAAAATAATTACAACAGGCATTAAATTAGTAAGAAATTTAATGTACATAAATAATAACAAGAAAAACTATAAAAATAAATTAAAGAATTGACTCGTTCAGTGCCAAGAAATTTTAAAGAGCTTTAAATAATTAATGAGACATAATATTTAAGGGTTTTATTTAATAATTAAGGGGGAGGTGTTAAGTTAAAGTAGTTTAGGTGAAATATATAATATTAAGCTTATATATATAGTAAAATGCAAATTAATACAAAACTATAAATAAATTCTGAAGACCTGGGTTAATTTCCTGTCTGCGAAATACATATTTTCAAAAATGTTAATAAGTTTTAAATGGTTTAGTTGTCATACTAGTTAAAGGTTTAATTTAGTTTTTAAAGTGGAGAGGTTTAGGTTAAAAAATATATATTTATTCTTTATAATATATATTTGGTAATATTTATTCTTTATAATATATATTTTTTAACTTAGTTATTCTTTACACTATACATTTTTTAACTTAGTTATATCGACGCACTTTTGCGAAATTATCGTATGTCTTCTGAAAAACCGCATGACATACAATACTTTCCCGAAAGCGCGTAGATATTATATTATGTCTATAGAAATAAATACCCAATATATATAAACAAAATGATATATGTAAAATAACAAATAAACCCTTAAAACCCGCAGTTTATTTCTTGCCTGCAAAATATATTTAATCATATTATTTAAAGATCTCATGTAAGTATAGATACATACATATCTATGTATATTCCGACCAATGTGCTCAAGTATTTATATGTTGGCACTAATCAAATGATAGGATAAGTCGCAGATCTTTTTGTTTACGTTTTCAGTGCCAAGAAATATAGATTTAAAATACAAATGTGGTAAATATATAACCCACAGTGTCTACCCTATGATTCCTAATTAAAGGGAGAACCCAGAAAAACTCAGCATTGTCATTTCAATTTACGCTTCATCAACATCGAATTAGCAGCAAAAACGCAGGACGAAAAGTTGAGTTTGTCAGAAAATCGAACAGATTCATCTGTGGGCCTCGATACCGAGATGATGGCACTGCACACAACTTGGCCAAATTGATAGTCGTGTGTCGTGCGCAAATGCCGAGCGTGTCTCATTAAATGACAATTAGAGTTTGAGCCAGGCTAAAAGCAAAAAGCAAACAGAAAAAAAAAATAAAAACAATCGAATCGAACCCAGCCCCGGCTCTGTGGGCTTTGGTTTTCCAATTGGCCGGATGGAATGCCACCGGGCCGGGCCAATGGCATGCAATTTATATAAAAATAATGCCTGGCATTGTCCGATGGCCGATCTGGGTTCGCAGCTTCGAGGTTTTCAGAGCCTGCGACAAATGCAATTATATAGAAATTTGTCTTGCTGTGATATGTGCGGCATGTTGTTGTTGCTGCAGCTAAAGTTGCAGTAGCTGCTGCAGTAGCTACTGTTGCCACTGCCACTGCTGTGTGGCCATCGGTAGCTCCAAAAATAGGCAGTTTGGGAAAGGCTAATAATAAATGTTGGCAATAGCCAGTCAGTCCCAGCCAGTCGTCAGTCAGCCAGTCGTCACAGAGAGCACATTGAATGAATGAATTTTCAAATTGGCCAACTGACATTCACAACCAAGGTGGCATTTTATTTGCCCCAAAAGTGAATGCGAGTCAATTCTGCAGCCAGCTCGCTCGTGTGGTGTCGTGTGACCTACACCACCGCCGCACGGAGCCACACGGAGCCGCACGGAGCCGCTCCAAGCTGGACAGACTCCGCGAGTGATGGACGGATGGCACATTTGCCAATTGATTAGTTGTTCTTACCAAAATGGTTGCTGCCACAACAAAAGGCGACAACTTTGTGGCAGTCAGCACCCGCTGCAACAGGCCCCAAAGAGGCAGGCAGGCAGGCAGGCAGCCGCATCGAAGGGGCCCCCGAAAACAGTGTTAGGCCCCTTCTCAGTTTAGCCGGCTGAGATCGTTCAGCATTTGGCCAATAAACATTTGCATTTTGCATGTTGTTCTCGGTTGTTGCTGCTGCTGTTACTGCTACCGTTGATGCCGTGTACATCTACCGACACTGATAACTTTAAGCCCAAAACAAAGGAATAGCCAAATGTGCTCCACCGAGCAGCAGCCGAGCAGCAGCCAAGCCAGCAGCCAGCAGCGGGCTCCATTGATGCTGGCGCTTTCAATGAAAACATAAAAATAAAAATGCAAATTAAGCCTGGCAAACGAAAGCACTTAAATCTAACGCACAATTGCCCAGGGAACGGGCCGAAAAGGATAACAGTGGCGCAAAAGGGATGGGAGTTGAACATGAAATTTTGGATAGGATTGAAAAATTATAATAAATGAAGGAACCAAGTCAGCTAAGAAGATGGAATATCAATAGCAATATTTGTTTATGTGTATTATGTCTATTAAACTTTGATTTTTATGTACGCTTTACATAAAAACTATTCAGTTTTAGGAAACCTTAAATATAAGACACAAATATCATCATATCTTAATTCCGATTTAAGAAACCTTTAAATTAAGACTCAAATATATTCATATCTTTATATCACTTTAAGAAACCTTTTAAAAAAGGAAGTTTTATACTCCAAAGATGACGAAAAGGATGCTGTGCTTTATCCCCGAAGACGAATACTAAAGGGATTCGATAAATGTATATTGGAAGAAGGAAAAAATATATTTTATATTTTGTAAATGGGCTTAAAAACTCCCTTACATCGCGTTGACGATAAGACACAAATATAATCTTTATAATTTATATATATTTTTTAGAGAGTCATAATTCTATAGAAACGTTACAATCCTCAACCTATTTCAAAATCCTCTTCTTAATTCCCGTTACTTTTCAATATAAATTTACCAAATATATATATTAATCGAGGTTTAACTAGTCAGAGCAGTGTTGCCCACAGGCCCGACTCGCGAGTCAGCTAATTTTACTGCCCGATGTACTGCTCGCGCCGTTAGTGTAAAAGTTCGTGTGGCTTCGGCAAGGGCCTTCGGCACAGCACTATCTTACTCATTTATAGCCTGGGCACCACTGTTTTAGAGTCAAATACAGTTTAACTAATGTTAATTTCTTGAGATAATATGGGAAATAAATGTAAATAAATTAAAAGGGAAATATATAACGATTTTTAAAGAAGTTTAACACATTCCCATTAATGTTTTTAGTGTGTTTAGCATCCTTTCTGTTTCTCACACCCTTTTCGCCCCTCTTCTGGTTCGCTCCATTTCTTTACTTTATTTATTTTTAATATTTCATGGATATAATATTAAGAAATAAATTCAAAGCTAAGTGAACCCCAATCAAAAATAGTTCTAATCACACGATTTTATATCAGAATCATCTTAGTACATCTTAATTCATATTAATAATATAAAAAGAGATTAATATATATGATGACCCTTAAAGTAACCTGAGCCAACCTACCCTAAACCACTGTCCCCCTTTGGATTTAGTAGGAGGAATCACACAGTCACAGTCACAATCACAACCAGGGGGGACACAGGACAGGACAGCGGGCAACATTCTGAACAGGAAACGTTGGGGCGAATGTTATGGGATGGCTGGCTAAGCAAAATGGGGCGGCTTGTGAAAACAAAAGCCGAAAGCTGTAGCTGTGGCTGGCTGCGACTGTGGCTGTTGCCGGGGCTGGAACTGACTCTGGAGCTGAGGCTAAGGCCCAAGTCAGTTGACACGAAGCGGCAACAACCGAAACAACAACCACATCATCAGCAGCAGCAGCAGCAGCAGCAGCAGCAACAGAGGCAACAACAACAACAACAACAGAAGCGGCAACAAAAGAAGGAGAAGCGACAACGCTGCGTAGACATTTGCCGGCTGGAGTCGAGTTTGGCCATTTGGTCTTCACAATTGTCGTCGTCGACGTTGTCGCATCCGGGCCACAATATGGAGTTTTAAAGCGTTTATATCCGCAAAGCTTTCTGGCCGGCTTTCTGTTTTTGGGCAAATCACAGTTTTGTGTGCTGTGCGGTTACACGGATTCACGCGCAAAGAAAGCGGCCAGCAGGAAGTTGGTGGCAGTGTCGTCGTGAGGTTGCCCCCAATCGCTCTATGCAACGCCGGGTTCCTAGAGTTCAAATTCATTAGTTCAGTCAGTTATGATGGGAATTAGCATCTATTTAAATGTCAGGGCCGCATTAAGATGCCACGATTGGCCCAGGAGTATGGGCCACAACAACAGCAGCACAAAAAAAACGAGCTTATTGTCTTCAGTTGGCAATTATTTGGCCTAAACCCGATGGTGCAGAGGCACTCGAAGAATGCAGGGAGTTGGGTTATAAAAAGAGTCAATTCTATTTATATAAATAATTGTTATTATAATTTATTTTAAATTAATGGCTTTTAAAGTTAATAATTTAAAGAATTTAAGCATATTTAGACATGGTTTAATGTTTAAATAAATAATAGATATATAAGAACAATAGATCTGGACATAGTTTTATGTTAGAAATGGGAAATATAAACTTAGTTTGCTTAAGAAACTTTCGAAAAATACTTTTTCCATAATAACTGCCAAAGAAATAACTTTTTCTTTAAATATTTTAATAAGTTATGATCTTAAAAACAGAGAAAATCTTTAAATTCTCGATTAAAATCCTTTTTTTTCCTTATTCCCCCTCTTTTTCCCTCAGTGTCCTTGGCATAGCGATTGTCCTCAAGCCTAATTATGCGTGTGCCGACAGGCGAACAAGCCGCAACAGGACAGCAGTTCACAGATGAAACGCCACCGATTAGCCTCTGCCCACCACTCCCACTCTGCGCCGCCCACCGCAACATGCTTATCCTGATCCCCTAGGGAAGGGGAGCCTCCCAGCTCTCCACCTCCACCTCCACCTAATTCCTGCAATTTATGATGGGCACTAACAACCGCAGAAACGGAGTTGGGACACAAAACCGGCGGCAAACAAACAGTTGAATGGAAATTGCAATTATACGAATACAAGAGCTCCTCAGCTTGGCGTATGTTAAGCGAACCCAATCGAAGGGAGAGAGGGATATCTAGGTATCCCAATGTGGGTGCCCCTCCGAGTCGAGTTCGAGGTTTAGCTGGTACCCTAACTAGCCCATACAATCTGGAGCTATTGACAGCGATTAAGCTAGTAGATGCAGCCTGAATTTTTGTGATAGATGCTGCGAATGAGGGGTTAACTTGGGGATACTAGGAGGTAAGGATTTTATATCTGATTTAAAACGATAAATATAAAAAAGAGTTATTAATTAGGTTTACACTTGAAACCTTTATATATAATTATTTATTACCCCACAATAGGAATCAAAATTCAAGAAGAGAGGATACTTGGAGGCAGAGCACAGAATGTTTTATCTAATTAAATAGGATACTTATGAAAAAGATATACTAATGTGGTTTACGGACGTATTTACTGGAAAACTTTATTTATAAATATAAATAACCATACAACCCAATCTCGAATTTAATCTTTAATAAATAACATAACAATAAATATGAGGCATTAATTAGGGTTTAAGTTATATTGACTTGAAAACTTTATGTCTGTTTATGTACTAAGATACAACCGAATCTCTACCAAGAATTAAAACTCAAGAAGAGAATTTTAAGACAGAAATAAGTCTTAAACTTGTAGATTTCTTGGGCTATTTTGTATGTTTATATTATCTATATATTCTATCGTCTTTAAAAAGTAATCAAAATAAATATGATTGCCTGAATACTTATTTAATTTACACTCTGAAATAAGATTTAGTCAGTAAAAAGCTATATTTTATGCCACATTATACTTTATATATAAAGTCATAAGTATTTTTATACTTATAGCAATAGGCTAATGCTTGAAATAAATAAATAAATAAATAAATAAATAAGGCGTAGTTAAAAAAACAAAGAAAGGGCACCAATAAAACGATTTTTTAGCCAAGTAAACTCAAAGAGTTAATATATCTCCGCTAAAGTCAAGTAAGCTCACAGAATTAATATATCTCCGCTAATTAAAGCCTAAAGTTAAGATCTAAAAAAGAGACTAGTCCCCGAAAAGCCTCTACTGCAACTCCAACTAATTGAAAAATCAGTTTCGGCACTCCAAGCCAGCGCCTTTCGTCATTAGTCAAACACCACCAAGTCGGAGAATTGTTTGGATTTCATTAAATTGTGTCATTTCTGACAAAAATGAACAAATGCTGAGCAAAAAGATCTCCGACCGGAGCGTGCCCACGCCCACATTTGAAATCTACAAAAATATTCAATCGCTGATTTCATATTTTTTTCTGGTGTGTGCAAAAACTGGTTACACCCAACAAATCGCAGCGAAAGAAACCTATATATAACGTGGATCTCTGTGAGATTGAATAAATTTCAATACGATACATACGTCATTTTGTAGCAGGTTGGTGTAAATTGAATTTTCATGCACCGCAAGAAAAGGGGGACGGAGAACCACTCATTTGTTTGTCCCATGTCCCCACGCAGCCCCCAATGTACATAAGGCCCGGCCCAAAATGGAATTGGTGAGCCAGCCGCGGCGAGTGGCGAGCGAGTCTATAAAATCTAATACGCACACGAGCGGCCCGCAGCAAGTCCCGCCCACAGATCGTGGCTATATATGAACGAAAGACTATATAAAATATAAGTGCCTAATGAAAAGCCCCGAGAGCGGGAGAGCGAGCCAGGCTTAAGAGAACTCTAAAGAGGGGATAGGTTGTTTTTCAGGCTTCTCCCTCGCACTCATCGCCCGCAGAGCCGGGTCTTGCTCTTAAGTCTTCCATCGAAACTGGTTTCTTCTCCCGGTTTCTCCAGCGCCACTCAAGAGTCTCAATCGCCAGAGACACGCTTTCAGTCTGTGAGCAACTGCGTGACCTGCACGACGATCGAGGAGCAATCTTTTGATTTCTTGCTTCAGTGATTGAAAGACGTGATGAAAAGTGTGATGATTCAAGAAGTTAAGAACTGGGAAAGTGTGTGAAGAAAATTGAATAAGAGAACACTGAACACTGGAAGATGGTGACTTGAATGCATAAGATCAGGTGCTGGGAAGCAGACCAGCTGGGGAAACTTATAAGGAAGATCTGTGTTTAATTAATTAAACGTATTAAATGGGTAAGTGTACATAGTTAAATATTAAATATACCTAGAGAGTTAATAAAAAGAACAGAAATGTGCTGTGAATTTACTACTTATATAATAATTATTAATAAAAAGGAAATCTGAAATGTACTGTGAATTAAGGGAGGTTTTTGTGATATATATATAAACTACTTTAAAAGTAAATATTAACAAAGAAAAAACCAGAAATGTTTTGTGAATTTAACTAGTTTTTGCCTTAAAATAATATCCACATAATAATAGTTAAAGTCTGGCAAAAAAGTGACTGATACTGAGATTTCGTGACCTTAATTCCAGTTTACTAGAAGGGGTTAGAAAAAGGGGTTTAGTTAGTGTTTTAATATTATTCGAACCACAAAGATAGAGGAGATTTTAAAGAAAGAAATAAACAGAAATATAACTTAGGTGTTTTTTAATTCATTTTCCACAAAAATGTATTAAGAATTTAAGTACAATTAAAGCCAAATAAGCTTTGAGATCAATTATTTATTTATTTACAAACTGTTTGCTTAAAGTTATAAACTAAAGCTACAGGTAGGAAAAAGCCATGGCTACTTAGGCTTTAGAGATCAATTAAGCCAATAGCTTAATTTCTATAAACATAAAAATTCTTTTACTAGTTATTTGTGTGCTAAAGATAACTCTATTAACTCTGAGTACACAAAATATATAAATAGCTCTTCCTGTTAGAGATATTATTAACTAAAAACGGTCTAAACTGACAAATATTTCTCAATCTAAAGAATTAGCAAGACAAGACCTATAAATCGATCTTGTCAAACAGCTAAAATTCTATTAAAAAGTCCCCAAAATAATGTTAACGAAAAGAACTAGTTAGTGCGTAACTTTCAACCCAAACGAGCTTAATCCCTGACCCCCTTAAGACCCCTTAGCACCCCTGCTGGACCCAAGCTCCAGAATAAAGCCAGACTTTCCCGAACAGCTGCGATTCCTAGCCCAAAGATAAACCATTCTCAGCACTCCAAACGCGCAAACAGTAGCCCAGCATGCCGACAACTCAATCACTGGCCTGGCTGCAATCACACAATCACACAATCACCCCGGCCGACTGCTGGGCTCAGTTAGAGTCGACGGCGGCGGCGGCGGCCTCCTAGCCAGCCACAGACTTGGCCTATTGGGTTTGGAGGGGGTTCGGTTTGCCTGCGGTCTCGTCGGCGACCACATTTCATAAATCAGCATGGGAGAGCATGAGCCTGAGAGAGAGCAGCAGCAGCAGCAGCAGCGTCGAGGCTGGCGAAAACCGCCTGCTGCGAGTCCTGGCTATTTATTGTATTTTAACAACATTATAAACGAGCATTTAAGTGGCGAGTGTTGGCCCATTGCTGCTGGCCGGCCGGCCGGCCATGATTTGTGTTAGAATGCAAAAGCCAAAGACAATAACCAAATATCCCGTCTGATACCGACAAAGCCGTTTCATAATCAGTCGAGACTAGCAGGCGGCCAAAAGACGGGCTTACACCAGGCTCACTGGCTTACTGGCTAACTGGCTGGAGAGGCCGCCTGGCATGGCCATAACGTTGTCGTTTGGGCCGGGTCAAATGTCAAGCACATTATTTTTGTATTTACGTATAATAAATATAAAATGCATGATGCATTTTTGATAGATTTTCATGCCAATAAACAAGCTAAACGAACCGCTAGAATGGTGTTTAGGCCAACACCACAAGCAGCGACTGCGACTCCGTCTCCGTCTCCAACTGCGACTCCAAGGAGGACGACGGCGGCGACGGCGACGGTCTCCACTGTTTTGTTACCCCATTGTGTGGGTACATAAATTTCCACAAACAAAAAACGAGGGAAAAAAAGTAACAAAAAACAAACAAAATCACACAAAAAAGACCAGGAAGCTGCGTTCGGCTGGGTCTCGGGGTCTCGGTCTCATATAATTTTGTGTCTATGCAAATGTACGCGCTGCATTCGGGGCCTCCTTTGGTCTGTGCTTGGTTTTTGAGATGTTGAAAAATCGCAAAATCGACGAGGATCGGACGGCCGAGATCGGAGCCTGTCAGTTCAGAGCTCAGAGTGAGCTCCTCCGAGGAGCCGGGCTCCTCCGTTGGAGGACCAACCACGTTGACGTTCGCCAAACAATGCCTTGTTGACACTGATGGAAAATCTGCGTGTCACAAATATCAAAAATGCAATCGTTAGAAAGCAGGACGAGGCGAGCCTCCTCCCTCTCATATGATGGATCCCCATATGATCCCCGGACTGCTCCGTTGATCCTATCCGTCTGGCGGGACGGGAGAGGCAACTGTCAGCCCCAGCTCAACGAGTTTAGTTATAGATCTTTTGACCGATATGCTAATGCCTGATTGGATTGGAAAATGCATGGCCAAGTAGCCAAAAAGGCAACTTTGTTGCTGAGTGCTTTCAAAAACGAAGGCAAACGTTGAGGATGTTTTAAAAAGTTGCGTAAAATAAATGCCTAAAATAAAAACATAGGTAAAAGCGAAAAGTAAAAGGCGGTTGCTATCTTGGCTTAATTTGTAGCTAAATTTTGGGGTATCTTTTATGTTTATTATTTATTAAATTGGTAAGAACATAAATTTCTGTATTGCAGAGCGTTTTACTTTGATAAAATATATTAACAAAGGGGTTAGCTTTTTAGGTTTCGTCAGTTCTTACTTTTAAATCATTTATTGGCAACAATATGGTTAAAATATGTAGTAAATATTAACACAGAAAATTAATAACTCATTATACCCTTGCAGGGTATTATAATTTTAGTCAGAAGTTTGCAACGCAGTGAAGGAGTCATTTC